>VZTT01019281.1:86624-100562 GCA_013400855.1 Buphagus erythrorhynchus | reverse complement strand
GCTTACATGCCAGTGCAGGACCAACTGCTGTGTCAAAGAGAAACACTGGAGAAGACATTCATGATATTACACAATTCCACTTCTCTGTGGTCCCCTTCCCCCCTAACCTTTCAAAATGTCATCTTTGCGTTGAACTTGGCAATGTTAAACAGATAAATGAATTACAAATAGTGATTTGGTTAGAGGCTTTGCCCTACAGAAACAAATAGCTGGTATGCTGAGCTCGAAAATATTCTCCTTTTCACTTCTGTTATCTTCAATGATGAAATGATGTGGCAAAATGTATAGCTGAGTTCAGCGTGGGGTTTTTTCTTCATTGATGGCAGTTGTGAAGTGGAAAATGAAAACAGTTTATCATAATCAAAAGGAAAAGGAAACAAAAAACCAAGCCAGCAGGCAGTTTGACCTGGTCCTGCAACCAGTGGGTGTGGGTCCCTTCCTTCCCAAATGCATTCTTCCCTTTTGGGTCTCAGCTATTCAGTTCATGTGCCTTTTCACAGAAGCACCTGTGAGGGGACAGAGTGAGCTGACACTGAGCTAATGCCACTGCTTTTTAACTGGGAGGAGGCAGTTATGCTTGGCTTCCTTGCTGGTAGCACATTTTTATGGCAGTCATTAATATGCACACAGCATCTTATGGCGAGCTGGGAGGCAGCACACTCCCTCTGCACTCACCTCCCCCTGTCTGCTGCCTGCTGGACTGGAAGCTTCACTTGTGTGTTCTATGCTTCCTTCCTTTTGAGCATTTGTGTGGGAGAAGGACATCAGTTGCCCATTTAGTGTTGGCTTTTTCCTGTGGAGGAAGCAGGCAAGGTCTTTGGATGACCTGAAGATTTTCATCCTTAGCTTTTACTATATTGCATAAAGCCTAGGGAGTTTGGGGATGTGTAGAACTTTTGAGCATTGAGAACTAGTCTTTAAAATATAGAAATTAAAGTATATTCATTTTTGTTAATATATTGCAAGCACTTTATTTTTGATGTTTTTACATTACACCTGCAAAACTACTAAATGAAGTAGGAAGGTATTTTTTGGAAAATGGGGACCTTAAAGATCATCCAGTTCCAACTCCCCTGCTGTGGATTGGGACATCTTTCACTAAGTCACGTTGCTCAGATCTCTCTTCAGCTTGGCCTTGCGCACTTCTTGGCATGAGGCATCCACTATTTCCCTGAGCAACCCNNNNCTAATGCCTCACTAACCTCACAGTGAAGAATTTTTTCCTAATATCTAACCAAAAGCTACTTTCTTTCACTTTGAATATGTCCTTTACTTGCCTAAAGCTATAGCATTCATTCTGTAGAGGTTTTGTTGCTCAGCTATTTTTGCTATCAGGTTTTACTTTTAAATAGTTGTGCTGATGTTAAAATAAGTGGACTTAAAAACTTTGCAGTTATATTTTTATTTCAAAGAACTTGCTCTCTATGTGCAATACAACTTTTGTAAGAAAAAATCATAGCTGTATTGGCTTAAACTGGCTATGTTTGTAATAGATATTGGAGACTAGGAACTTTTGTCAAGATTCCTGGGTTTTCCAAGTTTAGTAAGTTATGTATAAATACAGTAAATTTAAGAATTTTTTGTTGTAGTGTGGTTGCAGTAAGGTTTGTTGGTTTGTTTTCATCCTTGCCCAGGCAGTTTAATGATTAATTAAATCAAGAAGAGCTGGAAAACATTTGAGGAATGGAGTACGGTTTGCTGCTGTAGTTAGTGCTTGTCTCCAAACCCCATCATTGGTGAGGTGCTCTCTTGTTATTTCTAAGCAGGACTTGCTGAATATGTTGGACAGGTTGTGCTGTGCTACAGCGTAGGAGACTCTGAGTTGATCTGCAGGAAGGCAGCAATCAGAACTGATGATGGGCTGATATTGCCTCTTCACATGGTAGTAGTAGTGCAGCTGTCTCTCTGGAAGGCTGACTGGAAACTGAGACACTGCTCAACACACTGCCCTTTTCAGCAAAGCATTTCAAAAACAGCTTGAGTACTTTGCCTAAATTGCAGAGAAGAAACCACTTATTCAGTACTCTAAAAAGGTTTTCTAAAATCCCAAACCCTACAAGGACAGAAAAAGATTAGATTTTTGTTTCTACTTGATCCTTGTGTGCTTCCTGAATACAAAATTGTGTTTACCTGGGTTGCTGGCCTGCTAGACAAGAGTCTTTTAACGGAAAGAGCATTTTTCAAAGTCTTAGATATTCTCTGGAACATCATTGAATGTGGTATATCTGTGTGAACCCACAGCTCACTCATAAATGGGAGTTATAGTAAATCACTGTCAGTATGATTTCAGTGCTGGAAACCAAGTTTTTGAGCTTGTTAAATGTTGCAAGAGTCTGTTATCCCAGTAGTAGGTACTCAAATAATGTCCTTCCATTCTGTGTTGCTGTGAGGTAGAGAAATAATGTATGTCTGTTAGTATAATTCTCCAACTGCATGTTTGTACATTTTTCTTTACCAAGGAGACTCTGTAAAACCAATAAATATATTTCTTTAAGGCCTTCTCTCTGTTTTAGGTATTCAAGGACTTAAAAGAATCACAGGATAGAAATTACAAGCTATTAAAAGTGGTACTATTTTGTATCTGTATATGTTTTTAGAAAACTAGAGTCAGTGCTTATTTCAAGTTTCCATTCTTATACAAATTTGAGTGTTTTACCTGTCTTTGTATTACCAGGAGCAAAATTATCTGAAATCTGGAACACAAGTGAAAATTCATGAAATGTATCCAGGAAATACTTGCTGCTGGAGTTAATAAATCTTTGTCTCCGGAAAGTGTATAACTGCTGTGAGTTCAGTCTCTGCAATTAGTTTTTGAGTACCCATGGGTGCAAAAAGGTGAAGATGCAGTACTGTTGACTGCTACATATCCATTGTAGCCCGAAGTGTGGCTATGAACATTTGACTATAAACCTGTATACATGGTTGGGTGCATGTGTGTGCAATACAAAGCAAACACATTTGTGGTGCACATGCTAGTGTCTACTTACTGCTTCGTACTATTAAGAAGTGTAATTTAATGTTATTGAGAACATTTCATCATTAAGGAATGGGTTACATTTAGTTTGAGCTATTAGTGATTCTGTTTTGGCATAGAAAAGGTAACATGCATGTTTGCTGTCTTTTGAGCACAGGCATTTGTTGACATTTGGTTGCACACATCTTGTGAGCAAGGTAAACATGCATGACCTTACCATATTTGTTTATTTTTTACCACTATTTCAAACTGGGATTGCAACCATGCTGCTCCTTGTTTGATCTGTTCTACTCTGGTATTGATGTCCACTTAGCTACTCTTTCAAAATAATACCTGCAATAAAGTGGCAATAGATCTTAATAATACTCTTATTAAAAAAGAATGTACCTAAACAATTCAAAGTTTGTACATAATGTTCTGGCCTGATACCTGAATAAGAGGTACTGCTGTGTTAAGAACATGGTGTTTAGCAGCAGAAATACTGTTGACAGACTCATAAGTGAGCTTTTTCAAGAGAGAGATTTTGTGTGGGATTTGCTAGTTCATAATTTATAGAATTGAATGAACAAAGAATATGGCTCAAGGGTGTTTTGTGGGCCAATTCTGCCCCTTTTGACAGGTAAACAGCCTGGTTACCACTTCTTAAAGTTAGGAAAGAGACAGCAATATAATTAATACAAAGTAAATGCATTTTGTTACAGCTGCATCCATTGTAATTTGTAGTAGAGAAAGTTGTGTTCCCTATGCAATATCATTTGCATGCTGCTAGTGACCTTGGCCATAGGGAGCAGCAGTGCCTCTCTAACTCTGACCTGCAACATGGAGCAACAGCTGGGTCTCTGCCATTCTGTGTGCACTCTGCTGCCTGCTACAGAATTCATCCCACTTAAATTTAGTTACCTTTGTACATGCTAAGGAGTCTTGCATTCAGAATTCTGTACTTGCAAGGGAAAGAGGGGAACCTTCAGGTTTGTAATAGATGTGCTGAATCTGCCTCTCTAGGGAACCTAAATAAGTAATTCAGGTTAGGTAACTGACTTTTTGAAGTTAATGAGATTAAGTGCACCCCTGAGTTTCATATAAGAAATTCATCTTGAGTGCCTGAAGTAAAATCCATGTTTGTAAGCATATTTAGTATGGGATTAGAATGCATGTTTATATACCCTTCAAAGTAACAATGCCTATAGCATTAGAAAGTTGGGTAAGAATTGAATTGATTTTGAGATCCAACTTGA
This sequence comes from Buphagus erythrorhynchus, assembly GCA_013400855.1. NCBI lineage: Eukaryota > Metazoa > Chordata > Aves > Passeriformes > Sturnidae > Buphagus > Buphagus erythrorhynchus. The sequence continues at coordinate 96,353 of VZTT01019281.1, read as the reverse complement.
GCACTAAATTCAGGAGGTTTGGTGAAGAATTGAGAACATTTTTCTTCCTCTGTTTGTACATTCCTTGCATTGATTAAATTTTTACGTTTGCTTCTCCCAAGCTATGCATCAAAATGAGAATGAAATACTTTCACTCATCCTTTTGCAAAATAAAAAATTAGGTGATGCAGATTTTGTGTTATTATTCTGTATAATTGTGCTAACTGAAAGTGCTTGTAGTAAACGTTTTGTAAATGGTTGTATTAGTGGGTATTACTGTGGGTAAACCACCTGTACACCCTTCTGTAATGGTGTATGGATTCCAGATAAATGTGCATGCAGTTTTTCCATACTGGATTTCTTCTCTTACATTTTAATAGATGCTCATTCCTGCACATTTGAATAGCAGCTTATGTTTTATCTTCTCTTACGTCTTATTTCCTTGGAGTTTGGAGAAGAGGTATATTTTTCAGATCAATTTCTGTCAAGAAAAAGTGCTAGCAAGTACTACATTGTAAAAGAAAATAATTAACATGTAATATACATCATTATATACGAGAAGTGAATGGATATGAAATTTAATCTGTACAACATTTTGTATGAGTGTCACACAGGATCTTGCTACACAACAAAGCACATGAGTTCATTTTGGGTATTTGGAGAAAGTTCTCAAATGCACATTGAAGTTGCTATAGAAGTTGAGCATTGACCCTAGTTACAACTGAATTCCAAACTACAGATCTTGACTGTAGGTCAAGTACCGCACAGCAAAGGAGATGCTCTTGGAAGTAATTTTGAAAGGCGTTAAGATGAACCTGTTAATTCTCAGGTATTAGTGTACCTCTTACAAACCTGTGTTTTCTTCCTTTCTAGCTGAGGAAAAGTAATTTCAGGTTTGTGTGGAGTGGGGTTATTTTTCATGTCTGTGTCTCTTTCCCCCTGCCCCTGCTGCCATTTTCTGAGATCTGCCTACTGTAACCTTCTTCTTTTTTCTATTGATAAAGTTGAGTACTGATCATAATATACATAAGTTATGTTTCAGTATTACAGTTTATTTAATCCTGAATGGATTTTGGAGAAAAAAGGAGTCAGAGAAGGAGGGCAGCAGAATCCAGCATTTCTCTTGCATAGAACAGTTTGTTCAAAGTAGTGTTCAAAAATGCGCATACACATTTTTAAGAACATGCCTCTTTATATTCTCAGATCCCAGAAATGGGAAATATCATGGACTGTCTGTATCTTGACAAAAAGATAGTTTTGCTGGTATATGTAATAAATGTCTCATTTTTTGTGGACCCCAGTCTTGGAAAGAAGCCTGTCTTCTATGTATTTCTGTGGTCTGGGGACCTCAAAATGGGATTTACATCAAATAAGAAAGTTGTCCAAATGAAGCAGTATTTCTGCATTGACAATCCATCAGTCTGTAGTTATGGTTCCATTTTCCAGTATCTTCAGCCTCATTTTTTTTAGAGCATGGTGCTCGTAACACCAAGGTTGTGGGTTCCATCCCCATGTGGGCCATTCCTTAAGAGTTGAATCGATGATCCTTGTTGGGTCCCTCCCAACTCAGAATGTGCTGTGGTTCTGTGACTCATTATTAACTTTAGCTGCATATACAGTCTTTTTCTTACAGGTATGGCTGTAGATGCAAGAACAACTGTTAATGATAACACATATATGATTGCAGAATCTGCATTTTAAGAGCTTAGCTACCTAAGTCTGTATTTTCAAAACTTTAAAGAAAAATGTGTATTTGATAATGGATAATAGATGATAATAGAGCTTTTCAATTTGTAAACTGTACTTGTCTCCTAAGTCTCCCTAAGCATCTGTGAAGTGATTGACATAATCATGCATTGTTTACATAATGGAACTGCAGAACGCTTCCTGATTTTCCTTAAAATAGCTACTTCTCCTCTTGTTCACCAGGTTAAAAGAAAAAAAAAGGTGCCCCTAGGTGAGAATAGTTGACCTTAATGATATGCATTAAAGAAATCCAAGCCTTTTTTTAACTAATTGAACTTCATTAGATACTAAATGTGGACTTTGAAGTCATATTTTTTTAAGTATTGGCATTCTTTTAAGAGCATGTAAATGTATGGCTAAAAACTGAAACAGTATTATGAACTACCTCAGAATATCAGTGTCCAAGACACGCAGCATTTAATCCTCTATTATGGTGCAATAAACCTCATTTTTCTTGGTTCACATTTAATGAATGTAATGGCAGTCCATCTATCATAGGTTATTATGTCACAGATAATGATCTTCACACAGACACAATTCCTTCAGTCCTTGTTCCTAGATATTACTTCCTGTCCAATTACATCTCTTAACTCTCTGCTTCCAACTTTTGTCTTGCAAATTTTCTCTTGCTTCATGTTGTGTTAATTGCATCCATTTGTCATACTTATTTTGAAAGTAAATAGTGGTTATGTTGAGACAGTTCTGAGGGCCAGAAGCAATCAGGTATCAATCACCTTGTACTGATTGCTGTTCAGTTGTAAAATGATGCATCAGGCTTGTGCTATTGTGTGCTGTTGAAAGACTCTAGAACAAAGAAGAGAGTCATGGGAATGTTACCCTCTTAAGTAATTGTGATCTTATTATGTACAAACCTCCTCATGTTTCAAAAATCTACTCTGGAACAGTTCTGACATAGTTCAGATCTTAAGGATGTGATGTCCAAGAATGATCCAGCAGAGCAGGATTCATAAAACAAATTGTCCTGTACTGCCTGTCTTTTTGAACCTCTGTCTCCCTCTTCTTCTCATTTTGTTTAAGGTCCAGTGTGGATCACTCAAGTACTTTTCCACACTCCCTGGCACAGGAGGGCCAGGCAGCACCTCCCTCTGTCTCTTTAATTTATGAATTGTCTGGGATAACAGAATGGCTGTTATTCATTCCTATGGTATCTGGTTTTGGACAGGTGAGAATACCTGGACAGAACATTTGCATGATCAGAGTCAACTGCAGTCTAACCTGGAGAATGTGTTATTTATAGTAAGAAGTGAGTATTTGATTAAAAATAAAATTGTTGTAGAGTGCAGATGAAAAGTCAGAGCTTATATCTCTCCTGCAGAGGTCTAAAAATCACATCATGACTGTTGCTAGCACTGGTGTGTAAGTTTGGTGAAAGTATTGAATGTTTATTAAAAATCATCTGGCTGTGTTTATATGAGTTTATGTTCATATTATGATTTCTCTGTTGGTATATGGCATTTCAAATATTTTTTCTGCTTGAACTACATGAATTGAGTTTTGAGTTAATATTATAATGTTAAGGCTAAGGATGACACTGAACTTTAATTTTTATTCAGTTTGTTTCACGAACATCTACACTTGTAATCAAATTTGAGACAGGACTTTCTTCACAGGTGGGTGTGCCCTTGTAGCTGGCACATCCTGTTCACATGACTAACCAGACTCACCAGACTTACTGTTGCTTTTACATGATTGATGCTTCCTCTGAGCATTGGTGGCCTGGGAACTCTTTGACATGGGTGCCCTGTGTTCAGTCTGCTGCATGCTGCCTGCCTGAAACTGTGCTTATGTTTATCCTGAATTTGAAAGGCTTCTCGTACTTCCCTAAGAGCCATCCCTTTCTCTCTGGTAATTACTATTTACAGCAAAGCAGTAATCTTTGAAGTGGTGCTGGTAATTATAAGTAGGCAGCATTTGGGCAGGTGTGCTTGGTATGGCAGCACTAGGCTGCTGCGGCCGGTGGGCCAGCTGTTGGCCTGCCGAGCTGCACAGCTGGATCCTGGCCATGGCAGCACTGCCTCTGCTGCCCAGAGAAGAGGAGAAAGGTGGCAGGTCAGAGCTGGGGTTTCTGGAGTGTCCTTGGAGCAGCCCCACTCAGAGCTGTGCCAGTGTCTGGATTTAAAAATGCAGGTCAGCAGAGAGGGTACAATACATAGGCTTGGCTTGCTATAGACCTCCTCTGTCCCTAGAAATCACTGGCAAGTTAACAGCCTACTTGTGCTGCTTGTAATCCATATTTTTGTATCCTTGTGATCCAAATGTAATTCCACATTGGTAATTTCACCTGTATTTTATAATAGTTTTTGGCGTGTTTAGTGGTTTAACATAGTTTATAAGTGGCAATAAATTAGCAAATTTATGTTATACCTGCAAATTTGTTCAGAACCTCAAATAAAGTGTTAGTAACCTTCACAGGATTATGATGTAAACTTTGGAGAAATATGAGGAAGTGGATTCATGCTTGCAATTTAAAAAACATAAATTTAAAAAGAATCAATATTCAAAATGTTTTGAATCCTAAGAGCCTTATTATTTGTGATTTCTGCAACCCTAGCTTGGAGGAATACTGTTAAATTTAAAGAATTGGTAGATCATATCCATTGATGATGATGATAATAATAAAGATAATAGTGGGACAATGATTTCTAAATCAAATTTGTGCTTAATTTTTTTTCAGCTGCATAAAGAATTCAATATTTTTGTAAAGTAGTTTCTGTCTGGTGTTTTGTACACAAAATCCAATTCAGTTTATAAAAGGTAAAATGTATTATTCTTTTTTCTTTCTTTTCTCACAAAAATGTCAATAAATTAATACAGGAATTAATTTAAAAATCCTGAAACATGTGTATTAGCTTTTTATTTGTATAGAATTTTAATGGTGAGATGAAAAAACAGTCTTAGGTGTTAAAACTTAGTCAGCAGTGAGCAAAGGAGTGCTGCTTGTGTGTCCCACAAGCAGCTCTTCATCATGTCACTCTTGAGTTTTTTTTTAAAACTCTAGATATCTACTTTATCTGATCGTCACTATGGTGACAATAAAACCTTAAATCCCTTGTTCTTCCTATTAAATACATCACTATGTTAGAGATGGCATTTATCTGTGGATTTATCAACAGGAAACTCAATACTAATTTCTTTTTTAAAAAAAGGACCAAAGGATGATCACATAAAGCTTTGCTCAGCCTCAGTTGGAAAAGAGCCCATGTATTATATTTGTCACTCTAGTTCTTAGAACAAATAGGTGCTCTATTATTAAAGTGAAAAACTTTAATAGTCTGTCTTCCTACAAAAGCACCATGTGAACATCTAAGGCCTATTAACTGTTACTTGTAAAATATTTACTTCTGTACACTGCTTCTTGTTTTATTCAAGTGCAGGGATTGATAAATGCTGCTAACTGTATCTTAGGTGGTTGTATTCTCTTTTCTGACTTTCCTGTCTGTAGTCATTAGAAACAGTGATCTTGAAACCTTGTGCTCTTGTCACTGACTTGAGGTTGAAGGATCCAGTTTTCCTGGGGACAAATAGGACTATAGATATTTTATTTTTTTTTAAAGCTGTTGGTTGTTGTTTAATCTTAGACTGTCAAATGTGAAGGATGTTGCAGTGGATTTCTCACTTGAGTTGCTGTACTGAAAAATGCTTGCAATTATATGTTCTACTTTAAGAGGCAAAAAGCAACCTGTTCTTCTTTCTCCCTACTATGTTTGTTTAGCTTCTGTCATAACAGGAATTAATATGAATAACAAACATGTATGGAAGAGAGAAAAGCTATATCATTGAATTGTCTCCTTGTTGTAGGTTAACAAAGCCCTTGTCATTTGCGGATTGTGTTGGGGATGAATTGCCATGGGGATGGGAAGCTGCATATGATCCTCAGATTGGTGTATACTATATTGATCACATAAACCGTAAGTATGTTTTGGTTTGCCATGTTGGTTATAAAAGATGACTCATCTTTATTAGACTCAGAATTCTTGATTAGAATCAAAATGCTGGGGAAAATTTGCCCTTTGGTATAACATTATTAGCTTTAAAATGCTTACAAGAAAATCTACTGATACAAAATGGCTACATCTGTTTCTACATATATTTCTAACTGCATGGTAATAATGTCTAAACCATGTAAAACTAGCACTATGTGAAATACAATGCTATTTAGACCTACTGAAATGAATATATTCCTGAAAGCATTTCTATTTTCTCTCTATACATTTATTATTCCATATTGATATGTTTTTCTATTTTCCCAGAAATAGTCTTTAACAGCACAATAGCAAAGATTCTATTTGAATCAACACCTGAATCTGTGTACCTGATATGTTGCTAGCAGTACCTATGAATTACCTACTTACCTAAAAATTAGAAGGTATCTACAGCCATTTCAGATGCCTGAATTTAGCAACTGCACAAGGTCAGTAGTGTGGCATGGACAGTAAGAGACCAGTGGCCTTCTGAATGGCATCTCAATGTATGGGCAGGTAAATCCACCCTGCCTTGTCTAAGTCACTTTTGCAGTCAATAGCTCTCTAGTCAGTACAGTCAGTGTAATGTAAAATGTGATGTAGCTGACTGGTTGGGTATCTGCTTTGCAGATGAGATGATTTAACCTCCTTTGGTTGGGTTGGACTAGAAGTCTAATAATTAGAATGGAACATTAGATATCAGCTGTACTTGTTGAGAATCTGCAGATAGACACCTAATATTGAACCGAATCCCAATCCCACCCAAAACCTCATTTTGCTCTTACAGCCTTGCTTTGCAATAAGAATCCTCTAATCTTTATATATAATGTTAGACACTCATGATCTTTTAAACATACAAGCATCCTTGACTGAATCAAAAGGTGAAGAAAGTAAAGAGTTTTCTTCTGGATCTAAATGTGGTGGTTAGCTTAAACTTGTCCCTAACTTCTGCTTTGACCAAAATTATAGGGCATTCACCTGTAAAATTTTGAGAGGCCAGTTGCATTTCTGGGTGTTTTGAGAGTGCTTTCAGATCAGTATGCTCTGATGATTGTGCTCTTTTTACTTCATGCGTGTTCAAAATTTTTAATCAGTTCTAAAAACCACTTGTAGCTTTGTTGCCTGGTTTTGTTACTTTTTTTTTTTTAGAACTAATTTAAATGTTTTCTTTACTCTTAAATGTTACTCCTGTGCATTGAAGGTGAATTCCTGAATATTAGGAGCTATTCATGATTTGAAATTATGGTATACATAAAGGTAGTTTCCATCCCTTGCTTGTTCAGTAGCACACTTGATTCGTCTTATATTAATATATGTATTCCTTTGTAGCAATTTCAGTGAAACTTATTTTGTAAAGTGGTGTATTTTAGTTTTGTACACTGTATTTTGCACAGTGTTTTGGTGAGAGTACTCTTCAGTTGCTGGGTGGTAAACTGCCTCAGAATCTTACAAGTAGGTAATTTGTTTGATGTGCCAGATATGGATATTATAACTTCTACTTCATCTGACTAGGGTGCATGCAATGTTTTGATGCTATTGAAATCTCTGGTATGGAGGTCACTTGCAGTTAGTGGAGACAAGCCTTTCTAGAAAATAGTTTTTGTGTCTGCTTAGTGCTTTATTAGTTTTGTAATAAGTCAGATGTGCTGAGTATGCTTTTTCGGATTTGAACTGTTAAAATTCCCTGTCAGGACAGAGGCTATGTTAGAACAAGGAAGACTATTTTACTCTTTTGAAAGTAGTTCTGTTAATTCTCTCTGCTACTGGACGAAGAAGCCAAAGGAGGCAGAAAAACTGTACCTACTGCTAGGAGGAAGAACAAATAGATGGATGCCTGAAAAACAGGTTGGATAAAGTAGAATTTCAGGACTCATAAATAGCAGCTTGAGGGATAGCACCTTGGGAAGAAATCTGCTCCTATGTGTTAGGTAGGGAGAGGTGACTAATGATGCTTCATGTTCATGTTCACTGCCGTCTGGCTGGATTTATTTCAGCAAAATGTTTGAGGGAAGGCCCACTGATTCTCTCCTTTTCCATCACATAATTAATTATTCTGAACAGCTTCTCTCTTATCTGTCCTTTTTCTCATTTGTTTTTCTAGTGTTATTCTTACTGTGTGCCTCTCTACAAAGCTACATTGGATCCAGCTGTGAAGTTTCAGGTTGTCCACAGGGTTTGGACCAGTTTTGCTAGATGGCTCCAATTTTGTTACATTTCTCAAACCAGCCCAGTGAGCTTTGAGGAGCAGGTTGTTCCCTCCTTTTCTGTAAAAATGTGAGGTTGAAAATGTTAAGGATTGAGTTTCTGTTAATGATCAGATAGGTAACTACTTCAGTAGATACCGACGAAACTCCCAATAATTTAGAGAAAGCAATATTAGACTGCACCTTGCAAAGTTCTGAAACTTCTACTCAATTTCTAGAAAGTATTTTTTTCAAAAGTTATGTAAATCAATATACATATTATTTTTTTCAAAATATTTTCCTCATCTTTGCAATTATTTGTCTTGATCTTTTTCCTTCCCTTCTCTCACATAAACCTGAGAACAGCCTATTCTTCTCTTCTGCAGAAGGTTAAGAGTTGTCTGTGAGCAGTCTGCAAATGTAGAACAATCCCTCAGATTCTTTGGTGTCAGTATGTTTAAGGATAATTTAGTTTTATTATCATCTCACATTTTCTATATTTTCTATCTTTAATTTTTTTTTTCACCCTCTGATACAGTTTGGGTTTTTCAACAGCCTTAGAGCTTTCTCGTGATCCTTTTGGATGATGTAACCCACTTTGAGAAGCACTGACTGAGGTCATTACTTTATGAATATATTACCCCAATTAGGAGTTTTAATGTGATGCTTTCAGCTTCAAGGGAAACCAGATTACAGGCCATCTGGCAAGGCAGAACATGCATATGATGTGGGTAGCTAATACTGTAAGAACTTAAATGCTTACCGTGTTCTTCAGTAGTGGCCTTTGTTAGAGGATGACTGAAAGGATATTATTTGGTGGGCAGGTCCTGAGGAGTCTGTTTTGCGCAGGATCCTTATTACTGTGGTTTGGGAGAGTCCAAAGATTTTATAACTTATGCTGTTGACTCCTATAATCATTATTGCATACCTGTTCTCATGTATTAATCTACTTCAGCTAATTTGCTAGCATTTACTAAATTTGGTAAATAACATGGTTAGGAACTCAAGGCAATACTGAAAATAACATATAACTATTACTCCACTTTATTTCATATATCTACAGGCAAAGTCATCACTTTCAAAGTTTTTTTAAAGTCTCCTGTAAGGTTTTCCACATTAAGTGTCTGAGATGAAAACATTTATGTTCTTAGAGCTTGGATTTGCAAACACCTTTAAGCTGATATAATCTTTGAAAGTATTGATCCTGCTCTGTTCCTACTTCTGGCCTTTTGTTCTGTCCTTGCAGTGTTTTTGCTTATACTGCCATGAACATTTGCATGGCCAGACAGTGAATCAGATCAGGGAGCTGATTCAAGTTGAAACTAATCTGGTATGGGGAAAAAAAAGTTGCTATTTGTTCTCCTTTCCACACCTCTATTTATGCAAGCAAGAAAAGGAAGGTGACCTGGGGATATGAATGAACAGTCAGGTGGAAGAGATGGAGGATAGCTACTTTTCATAGTAGCAGTGGTTAAAGGCATTTTCAAATTACACCCTTGAATTTTCATCTGTTCCATGTGTAGGCTTACCAGGAAACAGTTTTCACTCTGAGGCTGTGATTTCCAGGTGCACTTCTCAGGTGGTGGTGGAAGCTGAAGTAGCAGTCATTGCTTGCTCTGGTTCCTGACCCCACGTTGTGTCCACATGAGGAAATGCAGTAAACATGGACAACAGGGAAGCACTCTGCTTCCAGAGGTGTGAGATATTTTCCACCTCCTCTCCCTTCCCCCAGCTGCTCAGGTTTTCTGATCTCGATCAATCTGTGGTATGTTTAGATGAATAGTTGTGGAGGTAATGGCAGAAAGCAAAGGAAACTTCTGGTTTGACATGCATTGTCT
>VZTT01019281.1:54047-74704 GCA_013400855.1 Buphagus erythrorhynchus | reverse complement strand
CAGGGATGGAATGCACTCTAAAACTCTGGATGTGTCTGGCTGTGGCCCTCCTGACTACTTGTACTCCTGTTCATCCTTACCAATCTCGATTTGTAGTCCCTTATCCATTAAGCCAAAGGGATGGTGATCAATGAAGGAACTTATTCAAATGCTGGAGGTGGGAAGAAAAATTTGTAAGCTTAGTAGAGGGACTCAAAGGCAGTAAGGACCCTACCAGGAACAAGAAAGAAGAAACAAGGCAATAGCTTCCTTCTGAAATGAGTGGAGCAGTAACAGATATTTCTTTGGCAAGGCAATCACCAGTATATTTAGGAAATTTGACAGTGTTGTTGAAGAACAAAATACATGATGAAATTTAAATATAGTCATCTACTTGTCAAGAGGGGGGAAATTCAGGCAAGGCCCTGTGTTCACTTTTTCCCATTACTATTGCAGATCTACAAATTGCTCACTAAGGTGAGATTCAGATATGTTTATCACAGTAATTCACCTTTTGGAGGTGCTTTCCTCTCTTCATTGTTTCTTGGAGCCAAGGAGCCTAATATCCTGCTGGTTCCCAACATCTGATTTATTGGCATTGCAAAGTCCTGCATATGTGCCTAAAATAGGTGACCTGAATCTTGTCTGCAGAGTTTAGAAGTGTGCAGTCCAAGAGTATCTGTATCAGCATAAAGTGTGTGGTCATCCAAAGCCACTGGATATGAAAATTGAGATAAGAAAAAGTGGAACCCTGTGATGCTAGGGCTGGCAAGTGAATGTCATGGAAGATGGCAAGAGAGGTATGGCTGTTATCACAGTTTACCCTTATCTGAATGTTTGAAGATGCTTGCTAATATGCCAGGTTTGGGCATTTTGCAGTATATGCATGCATGGACTTAATGAGAAACAAAGTCATTAGTAAGCTACTAGCCAGCTACTTAGATTTTGCACTTTGTTAGACCAGTTGTACTAAACCTGTTTCTCTGTCTCACAGTATTTGAGGCTTACTGGTATCATCAGGTTAACAGTGGCTGGAGGGGGGAAACAGCATTTGAGGAAGTTCTGAATTGGCCTTTGGCCTTTTATTTGTCAGCTATGTGTAATATATGTGTATGGAGCCTTCTGGACACATGAACTGTCTGTTGTGCAATAGGTCATGGAGAAAATATGACAGAAATCAGACATATGTTAAATGAAATAAGAAGGAAAAGAAATACATTTTTCTCACCAGACTAAAACTGAGGGGTCACATCCTGCAGTAGACTTCGAGTGGGGCCAGTTGGGGGTCTTAATTAGCAATCAGCAAGGTAACCCAAATAGCACAAAGCATATGTGATCACAGTAAGTTTTATGCACATGCAGCAAATGAGTAGGAAATGCACCTTTATAAAATAACAAGGAGTGGAGGGGCTGGGGAGGGTGGCCCTGTTGTTCCATTAGGGCTCAGGTGCTGCGAATAGAAAGGGGTTAGCACAGGAGCCTGCTTGAAGATGTGGTTAGGAGTAGGAAGGGCTTCTGTCAGGTGACCAAAGATGATGTGCAGAAGCAGTAAGGAAGAGGGTGAATGTTAGAACAAGTGAAGAGTTGTGTAAAAGCAGGAATTATATGAAAGTTTTGAAGGAGAAGACAAGGAGCCTAAGAATAGTTTAATGCAGGGATGATGCAGTAAACAGAAGCTATATTATGATGTAGGTCACATCCTTCTAGGATAATGCACCCAACTCACATTTCTTGATAATGAAATGATGATGAAGTACAGCAGACAACACTCAGAAGATGATCTTGAGAAAAAATGTAAGAGTTTCTGAGAGATCCAATCGTCTAAGTTGAAATCAAGTGTGGCTTCTGCTATTAATATAAATACTTGTTTCTGATTTTGAAAGGGAAAGGTTTAGCCATTCTGTATTTTTCAGAAAAATTCAGACTTGTTTCATATTTTACACATCACTTCAGCTGGAACACAGAGGTGATATCCGTTCATTTTCCTTAACCTTGATCAGAACACTTGAGAAATTATTCTTGGAGTTTTCATACTAGTCAAGGAGAAAATAGCTGAGGAGCACTGAATATATGCTTAGAGAAATTGTCTATTTGTCATGCTAACTATTCAGTATGGTCAAAATAAAAACAGTTTTCTGTCAAGTAAAGTAACTAGTGATGATAGTATGATAGTTTCCAAAAGCCTGAACATAACCCCTCATCCAGAGAATAGATTTTGCTTTGAAGAAAATGGAGATTAAAAGCATTTTATTTCTGTCACAGAAAATATATTAGCCAGAAACTGCAAGCTGGAATGTCTAAGTATCATTCACAACCCCCTACAAAGACTGTATAAATCACTGGTTATTTTAGAAATGTAAAGTATTTTAAGTCTCTTAGAGAGCTGCAGCAGCTGCTGATGCTGAGTGCTTTTAGTTACCTGGCATGCTGGGAATCATACTTCTTTGTTTTTGTTCTTTTCAATTATTTTTATTTGAAGAATATCAGCAAATAGGAAGTCTAAAGGGATTTGGATGCAAAATATCTTGGAGGCATATTTTGAAATTAATTTCAGTTAAAGTGGTCTAAGTTCTTGATATAAGTATAATAACTTTTTCAAGAGTTTGAATATCTGAGGACCTTACAAAAACACACAAGAATTTTAGAGGTAGGTGACAGCAGTGGACTTCTAGCTTTTCCTCTTTTCACCTTAATGATTGGAAAATTAGAAAGCCTAACAACATCTGGCTAGTATATAGAGTGCAGACAGGCCAGCTGTAGATGTATAAATACCAAAATCTTGGACTCCACACTTCAAGAAGGCATTTGTCTCTATGGCTGATGACCGATTTGTGTTTCAGTACTTTCATTTTTAGGTGGTTTGTAAAACTTTGTTTCATACATTTGGGAAATAATTAAAAATGAAATGGAAGATATTTAAATTTAATCTTGATTCATAAATATTTTGTAGTGTACTCATACCTGCTGACATCTCAAATAGCAATATTAAGGTTAAGAAGCAATTGACCATGCAAATTTAGGGAGAGTAGGAAATATTTTTCCAAAGACATTTTTATTAAATGGACACATATATTTGTGATTCACATATCTTTAGTGATGTCTTTTAGTTGTCTTTGGATTAAATAAGTGTGAATTATATATTAAGGGATCCAGTGTCTGTAAAGCTTTATAAGAATGGATGGTTCCTAGGGAAAAAAAGAGTCCATTTTGTCTTTTACAGTGCAAATGACTGAACAGCTTCCAGGAATTAAAAGTGAAAATATAATAAAACTAAAAGTAAATAGCCATGTCCCTGTAGGACAGTTGGAATGCATGCTTAACAAGTGAGAAGTAAATTACTTGTTAAAGTTCTCTCAGGTTTAATAACACAGTGTGGTATCAATACAAATAAGGAATGTGATTTAATCTGCTTGTGTCCCTTTAATACTAAAGCATGTTGCCCATAGAATCAGGAAGAGATAAGATCCTTTTTTTTTTAATGTGTGTCAGTAGAGCAATTTACTCGTTTTCTCTCATCTGATGTAGTGCATACTTTAATTGTTCAAAGCCATGTGTTACATAGTTTAACAAGAGGAATTTTCTAACTCTTGCTTTGATTTAACACACAAGGTTAAGAAGCTGAAGAGAGAACTCTCTCAGATGAAGCAAGAGCTGCTGTACAAGGAGCAGGGCTTTGAAACACTGCAACAGTGAGTAAATGAAAATAGTAGAAACTGACTTAATTCAGTCACCTGATTTCTTTAGCATGGAATTGGATCTGTTTTATCTGAGAGAATTATTGTGGAGGAAAAGGAGAATCTAATAACTGCTGTGGTTAGGAAATGGGAAATCTGTGGAAATGACAACTCTTTTATGCAAGTGTTAACATAAGAAATTTGTCTCCCCTCTTTTTTTTTTTTTATGGGGTGGCTTGTGTGGCCAAGAGGCAGAAAGAAGGGCAGTGGTCAGGGGTCCCAAGAACAAAATTAGCTACTCTGTGTGTCCAATTTAAATTTTTTTTTAAATTTTGGAAAGGTACTTAGGTCTTTCTTTCTTCCTTCCCCACCTATGAGCTCAAAAGAAAGAGAAAGGTGCTGTTCTTGGAGGTATGAATGGTACACAACTCTGCAGGGTTGGAAATTAGTCACAATTTGAGGATTAGACGCCCGCCTTTCTTTGTTCCAGTTGCTGGGATGCCTGGTGTCCAAAGGGCTGATGCTGAACTGGGTGAGCTTTCTGGGTATTTAACCAGTTAGATTACTAGTGAATGAATTTTTTTCAGTCTAAGAACTCCCTGCTGCTCCTGCCTTACAAAATTAGGCCCTAAAATATTAAACATTACTGGAACTGTCACCATAAAGAACTTGCTGCACAGGAAACCTTGCTAACAAGTGTGTTTTCTTGACTAATGTGAAGAGAAATTTATTAATGCTAGCTGTTTTCTACATTGTTGTATGTACTCATACATTGAGGATAGATTTCCACAGTAAAATGCTGAGCTGTTTGCTCTTAGGACACTAGTTCCAGCAGTAGAAGCAATCCTCAGCACATTAGGAAGGTGCCGATTAAATCCCTATCCTCCTTCATTTTGACTAAAAGGAATGTAAGATTTGTCTGTTATTTAAATATATAAAGACCAGCAAGGATAGTTGATTGAATTTAACCATGAATCAGATCTCATTTGAAGTAAAATTTAGGAGAGACATATTGATTCTAAAGCTTAAGGTAATAAAAACTCATGCTGCTGTCTCAGGATTAAAGGTTAGCCAATCATGCTGGTTTTATTATATTAATTCAACAATGAAGTATTGTTTTAAAGCAGCTTGCTCACAAGCCATTTTGATAGGAATCCAAAGCATGTTTCAGAAACTGTCAACAGCATTCCACAGAAACACAATGGACGTTTGTTTCTAAAATTCAGTCAGCCACTTTCAAACAGTACTAATCCCATTAATTTAAAACAGGATGATGGAATATCTTATATATCAGAGATCCTTCTTGTCTATCTTAATTATATACAGAATAAAACAGTTGCAATTTGAATGTGGCATGTCATATTACTAGACAGCATTTGGTGTTTTACCCAACCATTCATTCATGATCCCAATTGTTGGTGTCCTCTATCTATTTGACCTTAGCAGCCTGGTAAGTTACCAAAAATTGAGAGTTGTCAGACAGTAACTGCCTGCCTATGAAAGAGTTTGATGAACTTTCAAGCTGAAATAAATATATCCTTGAATAGGAATGATTGCCATGTCACAGAGGTAATTCCCTTACACAAATGCAGTTTAGTTTGTACAAAAAACTGGAATGTAGAGAAAGGAGAACAGACATGCTCACAGCTTTACTGACTACTTTAGAACTTTGATATTTTTGTGGCCAAAACTTGAAGGAAATAGAATACAGTTACAGGTGTTTTGTGGAGGTTGCTGTTCTTGCTGGGGATGCTTGTGATCACTTCTGATTTGTTCACTCCTCACTCACAAGGCTGTTAACTTCCAGCAAAGATGATGGATGATGATAAAAAACAGAAAACCATTTGTATTATAAAAGAATGTATTCTCTACTAAATGCTTGATTTTTATCAAGATGGCTGTTGGTTTGGTTTAATTTTTGAAGCACAGCTGCAGTCATTTCCATGATGCTATGAAATATTCTGTTAAACTGAGACCAGAGAAATGTGTTTACAAACTGTAATTCTTGAATGAAATATGGAAATAGTAAAATAAATCATCTTTTTATCTCTAAGTTTAGGGTAGCCTTGTTTTATTATTTTCAGGTTACAGTTTTCTGAAATCATTGGTAGTTCAGGAATTTAATGAATTGTCCAATCTATGACATATGGCATTAATTATCCAGAGATTTTGTGAATAAAGAGAGCCTGGTGACTAGCTGAGCAGAACAGCTGTTCCAGACAGTTAATGCCCAGGATTAGGGTGAACTAGAGGGAAGCTGAGACAAGAATGGTGCTGGTTATGTTTCTGCTCAGAAAGGCTGATTAGTACCAAGAAGCCTGCCTGTCTGCCCATGTCCCAGTGTGGGTTTGGGTGGAAGGATACTACTTGAAATAAATTCTGCTTCTGTAAGGAGCACAAATAGTTATTAGTATAAAAGGTGTACCCAGAAGCTGCTTTATGCTGCAGAGAGTTATGGTGGGAATGGGAATTTTGACAGTATTGTCAGCAATAACTCTGTGCTCCTTGACATTTTTGCCAAGGATTAAGTTGTATTTGAATGGAGATTTCAATGTCATTTTTCCTTTCCATGTCTGTTGAAAGAAACAGTATCTCACCTAACCCTAACCCTTCCCTTCTGTTCTCTAAGTCTGCTTCTGCCTAAAGTATAAGCAGAGATATGATTTTCTCTGTCTGCTATTAATATTCTCTCTTTCCACAGAATTGACCAAAAAATGTCTGGAGGCCAGAGCGGGTATGAACTGTGTGAGGCCAAAGCCATCCTGGAGGAACTGAAGTCCATCAGAAAGGCAATCAGTTCAGGCGAGAGAGAAAAACAAGATTTAATGAAGGTATTTTGACTGGTTAATGGAAGTTTTGTGTGGATTTGTTTTAACATGACTCACATCCCTGATGATAAATACTTTGCATTTTATACTTTTAAGGGATTCTCAAAACTCTTTGAGCCAAACTGGTATTAAAATTAATTTTCGGATGCAGAAACTGAAGCCTGTGACATTCCTAATTCAAAAGGCTGCTCTGTGTCAGAGAATATAGATTTTTTTGGAACTGGAATGTAAGGTACAATGCATGTGTTACCTCTAAAGGACAATTTAGAATATTAAGTGGACAAAATTGATATATTCTGAGATGCCTGACTATTTTGCAAATCAATGAAAGTTTTTCTAATCCAAATTGTCCTATTTCTATTTCTGAAAGCAGATTTCCCTTTTTTTTTTTTAAGCAAAATTAATAATTGGTTGACAAATGAAAAATCACAAATAAAGTCCCAAAACAGACACAAACCCAAATGAGTTGCTTTTACATTTTCACAGGCATTGGTCACCCTTAGTCCCACCTACCAATGGCTTAATTAAAAGGATGGCTTGCTTAATATGAAATAAACCCAGAATTTTTATCATGGAGTCTTCTGTGCAAATATCTTTTGGAGATAAATTAGTATAAACATGGTAAAGTGCAAAGGAACTTTAATGCCACTTCCTTCTCTAATTCCTGGACAGAGTCTTGCAAAGCTGAGGGAAAAATTCAATGTTGACCAAACCACTGAAACATCTGAACCAGATTTGAGTTCCAGCTCTGTAAACTCACAGCTGTGTTTTCCTAGACAAACTCTGGATACAGGGTCTCAGACTGACATTTCTGGTGAGGTGAGCTTTTTTCCATTTTGTCCAGTGTAAAGAGAAATTGAAGAAGAATGCAACTGTTAATGGAATTGGAATCAAATGGTAGATTGCTGTTGCAGATAGTATATATATATGTATACTTGTTTCACAGAATTACTTAGAATCACTCACATTAGAATTACTTTTCTGATTTTTTGCCCTTGAATTTTAAATCGAGATTCAGATGACCTTTATACATTTGTCATGAAGCATTTATGACAGTCTGATTTAGTCAAATGGCTCCAGTACAGTGAAGATCAGGAGAAGTGGATAGTATTTTTTTTTATCTGTCTACAGAATATGTTTCACCTTAAAGACCTAATTAAATATGAAGATGAATTTTTTTTTTAATTTTCAGGAAAAAAGATCTCAGAATTTAAATGAACAATTTCATTTCACAGCTGGAAAACTGTTTGTGGAACTACTTGTTCAGTGATTTAGTAAAACTTTGTTTCACTGACGTTATATTTTACCTACACAGACAGCTGTTTAATTTTGATACCTTCTTTGAAATTCTGCAAGCTAAGTTTGTAAGAAAGAGAGTGTACAAGATTTTACAGACAAAGAGCTTGTCTATGTTTTGTAAGAAATTTATTAAAGTCTAACTTTGAAATGCACTGACATAATTCTAAATTCTGTGTTCAACAGAATTCATAGTAGTAGATCAGAATTTTTGGTGCAGTTGTTGCAAGAATTCTTTGAAAATGCTCTGGCTTTACTGTGATAGAATATCGGCAGTTAGTAGTACAGTAGCTAAAAATGTATGAAGTGGCTCAGAAGAAAACAGCGCTATTTTGTTCAGCTGGGTAGATGAGATCTTAACTAGGATTTAACAGCAAGCGTGAGGCTGGCTGCAGGGGCAAAGGGTAGTTTTATTTCTCTTTAAGTTGCAATTTTTCCAACCTCTGCCTAGATTTTGTTGGCTCGTTTAAAAGCTTTGCACAGTAACGAGGCTACATTTTGTTTCTTTGGTTTTTTTTCCCCTCAACAGATTGGAGCAAGAAGTAGATCGAATTTAGCAGAGAAGGTCAGGCTCAGTCTGCAGTACGAAGAGGCCAAGCGAAGGTGAGGGGGTCGGTGGGAGCGCGGGCCCGGAGGCGCTCGGTGCCCGCGGGGCGGGGAAGCTGCCGGTGCCCGGGAAGCTGCCGGTGCCCGCGGGGCTGGGAAGCTGCCGGTGCCCGCGGGGCTGGGAAGCTGCCGGTGCCCGGGAAGCTCCCTGCTCCAAGGCCGGGCTCGCAGCGACATCCAGCGGGCAGCACCGCCGCGCGCCCTTCCGGAGGCTGCGGCGCTCGGGAGAGCTGCGGCTGTTCCTTAGTGCTGAGCTGGATGTGTTGTGAAACAAAATTAAAACACTGACAAATTACTGGCAGTTCCAGGATTAAGAGAATAGAGTGAGCAGGCTTTCTGAGGAAAGCAGTCGCCAGGTTATTTATGTCCATTATATCCTTCTTCGGGATCGTAATTTCACTTCACTATACCACTGAAGGCTTGTCAGTTTGAGTTGCTTCAGACTTGCAGTGCAGATTTAGTAGGCTTAATTATTTCTTTTTTTCCCTTGAGACTTTAGATAATTTAAAAACTTGTTATCGCTATGGGTAGGTTTTTTTTTCTCATTAGTTTAATGTGAGGAGAGAAGAAGTCAGGACCTGCTCCACTGATGAATGTGGAATGTCAAATAAAGTTCTGTGATGCTTGCCCATGAAAGTGGTGCCATCTTGATGAATTGCCACAGCACTGAAAAATGGGCACCAGAAAGCAGAACATTCAGGGTCTGATTGACATCTTCTGGTGCACTGGAAGTGCTGCATAATACTGGAGCAAGATTTACTATTGGGGTAGTACTCTTGTGTGGTATTATTTTCTAATACTTGTCGGCAAATTATTTGTCAGCTATTTAGAAGCCTTACTGGTTTTGTTGTGGAGGTTCTTTGTCATTTAAAGGAAATAGAAATCTAAGCACTATTCCACATCAAAAGTTTTAGTTTTTTTTTTTTTTTCTTTTTTACTATGAAGAACTAAATAAGGCAACTAAATAAAAAAATAACATTTTTCCCCAGATGAAAACTGTGCCTGGAATGCCATTTAATCTAAGATTTAAATACTATTTCAGTTGGAAAACTGTGGCATGATCATTTAAAAAACTACAAAAATAAATTTGCAACTTAGAAGTACCATGTAACGGCTTAGTTGTTTTTAGGTTTTAAAGGCAGGACTGATTTTTTTGCCTAATTTCAAATGTATATTTCCTCTTACAGAATAATAGCTACCGTCCTTACCAGTAACAACAGTAATCCTTTATATGCTCATCAAGGATCATAAAACCTCATTGTATAATCAATGCATTCATCAAAGAACACCAAAGTTATTGTATTTGTTCAATATTGAACATGCATGATTTCAGCTCAGAATCAGCACGTACATAATGTTGTCAGGTGGTCACTTAGATGCAGGTAGCTGGCCTTTTTTCTCAGGCACATTTGATCCAAAACTTGATCACCCTCTATTTTGTCTGTGTCTTGATACCAAGTAGTCCTAGCATTGCATTTTATCTTTCTTTTGTAGGAACAAAAAACTTCCTTGAAGTAAGTCAGTCTGCAACTTCTATCTTGGTATGGGGGGAAAAGAGAAAACAGGAGAAACCGTACAGTGCTCAGAGTACGGAGTACTGCAGCACAGGATCTTTATTTCTCACTAATTACTAAGCCAAGAACATGGGTCGAAATTTCATTGTATGTAACTTGGAATAATGAACATACATACCAGTTCACACATGAAGTTCAGTTCCTAATTATAGCCATCCCCCAAGTATTGTGGCCACTGTAACCATCACTGTAATTAGTAAGTGTTGGCCATCTTCTCTGAAATACTAAATGGGCAAATTCTCAATTATTTTGTGATAAAATAGCTAAGATGAAGAGAGGATCTTGTGAGTGAACATCTCTACTTGAAAATTATCAGATAACTTTGTACATTGTTTAGCCAGCAGAATGTCTTAAAGAGGTGGAGTATTCATAACTATGCTGAATAGAGCTGCAATTGTTATTCAAAAGGATCTGATACAGCATGCTGACAATCCTATCCTGATGTGATGAAGATCTGGCTAATATTCCTTTTTGGCCTGTTGTGGCATCCCACCCTTAAGGGGGAAGGAGCACCCAAGATTCATAGATGCCTGTGGTCAAAAAGGAATGACAGAAGTCAAACAGTCACCAAAAACTTACAAACTTGTATTAGTAAATTATACACACAGCATGGAAATTGGGATGTCAGTCCCTGACCTCCAAGTATAAACAAGTGGTGATGGATTTTGAATAAGGGGTAGAATGAAATTGGCAAGGGAGACAAAAGAAGAAAGAGAACAAGGAAACAAACAAACATCAGCAGTCCTGGCTCCAGCATGGATCCATCTGATGGGGTATCCAGGGTCCTGGGGCACCTGTGTGGGTACCTGTTTATAGACAAGCTTTTCTTGCCCTGGAGTTACATTTCTCACTTTGTATGCAAATTAGCTATCATGAGCAGTCTGTTCTTCCAGACCTTTCTGGAAATGGATTGAGGGCTTCAGGAGCTTTGGTGGTCTTGATCCCCCCATACTGCAATGGGAACAGCAGTTGCACAAACTCAAACTGTTGAGTTCATCTCTTTTCTCTTTAGGTACCTGCTGTTGTACTGCCTTTATATTTAATTGTATAGAAGAGCAATGCTTTTGTCTTAAGATTTGCTGAAGTGAGCACCTTGCTGTGGTGCACATTCTTTCACCACGGCTGTGTCTGTTTCTGAGGAACCATCAGCCTCCCACAGCAGAGGAGAAATCCATCATACTCATGAATGAGTAAAGCATGGTGCCACTGCTATGTTACCAGACAGATTGCTCTCAATAAAACTCTTAATAACATTGTGACTTCTACTTGAACTGGAATAGGAGCAACTAATTTTTAATGCATATGCATATTGCTGCAGGCCTCGATATGTGGTCCAATTCTCTAGCATAGTCTGCGTTGTTGTGAAACAAAACTAAACATAGGGCCTTGAATATAAAATGTTGTTATATCATGATATGTTTCAAAATATTGTATCACTTCTGTCTTTCCTGGGCTTTGTGTGCTGTGCTGTACTCAGGTAAATCTGCTTTGTTTTATTTTAGCATGGCTAATTTGAAGATTGAACTCTCTAAGCTAGATGGTGAAGCCTGGCCTGGAGCACTGGATGTGGAAAAGGAAAAACTGATGTTAATCAATGAAAAAGAAGAGCTTTTAAAGGAGCTTCAGTTTATTACACCACGCAAACGTACTCAAGATGAGCTGGAGCAGCTAGAAGCAGACAGGAAGAGGCTTGAGGAAGAGCTGGTGTCTGTGAAAAGCACACCCAGTCAAGCACTTGCTGAAAGGTAAGAGGTTGCCTTTTGCTAATATTAAATGCTGCTTTCTGCAATCTAACCTTTGTACTCATTGCAGACGCTGAACTATGCTTTGATGGGCTGTTTTCCTTCAGTGAGTGTTCTATGCAGATCTTAATTAAATTTGTTATTAGCCCAATGGGCAGAAAAACAAAGAAGTCTTCAGTACTGTGAGAGAATGTGAACACCCTGTATCTGCTCTGCAGTATCAGTTGCTCTGCATTTGTTACCAGCATGAAAATGCCTGTGACAGATGTTAGAAAACTGAGGAATGTCAACACACCAGCAGGAAGGCAATACATCATTCACTCATTTCTGATAATAGCTGTAAACTGTTTGAACTCAGGTTACAAAGATTATCTTGATTGTTGCAACATCTAAAGCCTTTCATTGTGAGTTTTATTACA
The DNA here is from genome assembly GCA_013400855.1 of Buphagus erythrorhynchus. Classification (NCBI taxonomy): domain Eukaryota; kingdom Metazoa; phylum Chordata; class Aves; order Passeriformes; family Sturnidae; genus Buphagus; species Buphagus erythrorhynchus. The sequence goes on along the minus strand of VZTT01019281.1, from coordinate 62,586 downwards.
CAAAAAAATGCAGCCAAAAGGGGGAAAACCCCAAAAAGTTCAGATGAGAAGGATAATTGCTGCAAAACTTTCCTAACTTGCTGCTACCTAACTAGTAAGTGAAGCTACTCTCACAATAAATTGTTTTTAGCCATATTCAGAGTTTGAGAAAATCAAAGCTGACTGTCACAGATGGACTTTTCATCAGCTCTAAGTGGAAATAAATTTAGGGGCACCTCTAGCCCTCATAAAATGCAATAAACACAAAATGTCATTTTGTGTATCAGTGTAGTATGCCTTACTGAAGTAATACAATCAGCATTGTGTGGCTTTCTTACTTCCCTTTACTAGGAAACATCTGCTGTTGCTCCAGTGTGCTGTATGGCCAAATTCCTGTTACAGGATTAAAAGCTCAGTCCTAAATTATAGCTGAGTAACAAGGAAGGTTTTTATTTACAAAGTACAAATGTGTGTATTACACAAGAGTTTTTTTAACACTTGTACACTTTAATAGTATAAACTGCATTATATTAATAATCCAAATATGTTTTAGAAGAAGGGAACTATATTTTTACGGGAGAAGCTACCTGTGTGTGCAAGTGGTACCTAAAGTACCATGGATGTGTTGCTCTTTGACTGCCATTGATAAATGGAAAATAAGGGGTCAATAATAAAATCACATTCACAAATAATTAATTTGAATCTAAGATTTTGATAATATGCTGTTGTATAGCTAAATCTTGGCTCAAGCTACAAATAGGTAGCTGGTGTCTGAATCTTGTGGTTTGGATTTGCTTTAGTGCCAGAGTAAATTCTCCATCTGACTCTTCCCATATGTGTCAGATGCCAAACTTGAAATACCAAGGGCAAGTAAAATTGTGCCCCATTGTCAAGAAATTAATTTTCCATGTGAAGTGACAGAATGAGTTGTTAGAGCTTCCTTCCCCCCCCCTCTTTTCCTCAGACTTTTTTCCTTCCATTTTTAATCCTGAAAATATGGAGTGTTTGGGCTTTTTTCCCTGAGGTTAATATAAGGTATGTTATGCACTGCTGGCTGAGGTAGCACTTACGGTGGCTTCTGGGTTGCTTTTTTGTTATTCCAGTGAATTTCTAGCTTCAACTGTTATATTAAAACTGTCTCCTTTGGTGACTTCAGAGTACATAAATTCTTTCACTCAAGGCTGTTTTGAGGACTATTTCTGATTACTATAAACATGAAGTAAATCTTCTTTTTCAGAAGGATTCAAATGATGAAACTTTTTCTGAAATGTCAATTTTAAAAAATACATTTAATTGTATCAGATCAAACAGCAGGATTTTGTTTCTTGGAGATGAGGGAGATTCTCCTCTCCATTATCAGTGGAGGAGCCATGCCATCTTCAAAATATTGTGCTAATGTTGCATTAGCATTTTCTTCTATAAGGTTTCATGAATGCCTTCAGTTAGCAGTGTTTTCACAGGTACTGATAATGAAGCGGCAGCATAAGAAGCTGTGGATTGTGCCAGAGCTTAATGCAATGAGGGTTCTTTCTTTTGGTTTAGTGGTTTGGGTTTTTTTATTTCTAAGGGGAAAAGAAACAGGAGACGTGCTCTGACTTAAAACAAAAACATTATAGCATAGCCCTGGGTTATTTTGGAGCAGGATGCTGAAATTGCCACTAGTAGATGTACGTGGATTCAATTTACAGAAGGAGGGTGTAGATCATAACATATCAACTTCAAAAAGGCAGAGACAGGGCATACTCTGACTGCTTTAAGAAGCCTTAAAGCAACTATGTAGAAATAACTGGATTGTGGAACTGTTGAGAACTACTTGCTACTTTCTTGCCTCTGAGTTCCATTATTGTTTTAATCCTTGGCAGTATCTCCCAAGTAAACATTACCATTTGAACAGGTCCAGGATTTAAGTACTTGATTGTGCTATTGCCTGCAAAACTGGCACCTGCTCTTGTGCCTGACACAAACATGTCCACCTAAGTTTGCATTGAAAGATTAGGTATGTGCACTTTAACTTTTTAATGTGTTTTCTTTAAAGATTCTCTGCCCCTCTCAGCAATGTTACAATTTAGGATCCAAAGAGAAAGATGTCTCACTAACACTGAAGTCCCTCCTGCAAGGGGTAATAGGTTAATTTAAATAGAAGTGGTGCAAACAGGAGAGACCAAGAGAGGCCTGTGTCAGAATAGATAACACAATGGCTGTTTAGGTGTTTACATGGGGTTTTTTGGATATTATAGTTCCTGCCTGTGCTACAGAGGGAAGGTTCATTGCCTGGAAGTTTTGGAGGTGGGGTTATTGGATTTTTTTCCATTTGGCCTGATGTAGAATGAAAAAACTTTCCCTGAATCTCAATTTGTTGTGAGATAATAAAATTACTTCCTGCATTTGCTCAAACTTCCACAAGTGATTCATCACTTGGCTTGTATTTGTGATTTGTGACTAGCATTTTTTTGACATTAGCCTGTAGGTATTAACAATTGTATTAACAATTGTATTTGATTACTATTTAATTACTAGTAGATCAAATTACTTCTAGGAAATAATTTTTTTCAGGTACTAAATTATAAGGGATAAATTATGTTTATCAACCTCCTTAAGACAGTAAAAGAAAACAAACTGTTAATTGTGCTTTTGAGATAAAAACCAATGAAACCTTTTAGTTCAGTACTACAAATTCAGTTGCTATAGTGTCTCTCTTGAGGTGGCTGTAGGTGTGTCTTTTGAGGACTTCGGTCAGAGAAATTCCTAAGCTTTTATTTTCTTTCTTGCCTTCTACCATTAGTAGTTGAACACAGAGCAATTTCTGTGCCACTTCCTTGAGAAAAAAATCATAGTTCACTACTGAAAAGCCATGAAAAAGCTAGTTGAAGAGCACTCTTGCTTGGGAAAAGCAGGATAGATTAGGCTTTAAAATAAGACAGAAGGCATCGATAAATAGTAAAATGATAAGAAGGAGTGTCTGATACTATAGTTGAACATAATTCTTGGTGTGGTAACCTGTGTGTATGTCTTCCTGAGTGAAGAATTAAATATTGCATATGCTTTTAACAGCCTTAACAGGTACTGCAGATGAACACATCACTGCAGTATGAGAGCACATGTGGCATGGGCAGTGGAGTGGAAGTCACACCCTGGCTCACCTCGGGGTAACTTATTCACCTTTGCATAACCCATATTTGCTCACTGAATAAGCATGGGTGTAAGCAAGTGCTTTTCATGCTTTGCTGAATCAGGGACTTAATGTCTTTTTGCTGGTATCCGACATTCAAAGGGAATGAATTCTGGGCACTCTTGAGTATCTAATTCAGTTCATTCACTTTGTGTAAGAAAGCAATGGTTGATGTTTCTTGTTTCTCAGATTAGTTGCTTGAGAACTTGTGACATGTATCAGTTGACTGAGCAAGGCCTAGAGGAGAATACAGTTATCCACAACTACAGGAGGATTTTAGCTGAATCCACTGAGACAGAGCAATTTATTTAGTGTAAATGGAGTGATAAAAGAGAATTAAAAGAAGGGGAAAAAATCACTCTAAAGGTTAGTGAATAATTTCTTCAATCCAAGAGGAATGGGAGAGTTCCCCATTTTGTGGCTTTAGAGCTGTTCTAGATAGCAAAGCAGGAGGTAATAAATCCTACTTTCTCATAAAGGTGAACTTGATGATGAGCATTACAATGCTATGTGGCTCTGAGGTGCTGACAAAGCTGTTGGGAATGTAGAAATCTTTACCAAGGACTGCTAAATATGGTCTGTAATCTCAGAACCTTTCACTGAATGCTGCTTTAATTTGCTGTGCTTTATCTCTATATAAAGATTCTGAAATTAAAGGATATGCTTTGATTGTAAACTTTAAAATATCAAAACTAATACTGGAACTACTGGTATTAGTGTTCTTTTAGTTTGTTTGTTTTGGTGTTTTTTGCCTGGTTTTGTTGGTTGGTTTTTTTCCTGAAACTATAATAAGTGAGGAGGGAGTCTGCAGCATGGCTTTTAAAGACTGTATGAGTACAGATCTTATTATCCTGAAGTTGCAGCTATTTTCCCAGTGCTCATTTGTTACTCTTTTATTGGGTGCATGTTCTCCTTGGTACAGTGTGAATGTCCCAACCCTGTGCTTGCTTGTACACTCAGCAGGTTTGTTACAGTGCTTGATATTCTGCAGGTAAAGTCACTCTGCTGAAGCAGTTGGGGTTTTACGATCAGACTGAGAGCTAACATAGTATTTTGGATTTTAGTCACTGGCAACCTGATAAAAAAAATAAGGGATCTTTACTTTGTTTCTTTTTTATCTATAAAATGTTCTAGCCTATTCTGTAATGCTTTCCTGAACTAATATGGACATCTTTTTTGCAGACTAAAATTGGAGGAGAGAAGAAAAGAGTTGGTAGAGAAACTTGAAGAAACTACAAAGTTAACTACCTATTTGCATTCACAGCTTAGGAGGTGAGACTGTACTGCATGATGTAAAACCTGTTTTGTAGTGGACCTGGATGTCTCAACTTCATTCTTAGGTTTTTCTCCTAGCTGGAAACTCAGCAAAATATATTTAAGCAAGAAAATGCAAGTGTAATAGCTTCAAGCATTTTGTCACCATGCAAACCTGGTGTACTTTTATAATTTCAGCAAAAGTTTTCAAGTTGACAGTTCTGTTATTGTTCAGTAAATATATTTTAAGTGTTTAGAAGGGCCTGCTTGAATTATTCTTCCTAACATTTTTTCCCAGCAGTCCTCCAGAACCAAGGCAGTGACACTCAGTTTCTCTGGCCTGGCAGGACTCCCCATCTCCTGTTATTAACAGGACAAGATTGCATGTTACAGCCTTTGCCTTAATTTATATACTTGGATTTACTGTGCATGTGGAGTGCGTGTTGTTACACAGATGGGAAGCAGTTCTGCTATCAGTTGTCCATCTGGCATCTTCCCCAGGTGCTTGGGCATAGGGTAGGCTGCATGAATTGCTCTAGAGGTGGCAACACTCCTCTGCTGTCATCAGCTCCATCTTGGGAATCCCTGTGCTGTCACATTGACCACACAAGCACCCACATCCGAGTGGAGCAGGTTTCTGATGGGCTGTAACATCTGAGAAGGCTGCTGTTACTGCCAGTTTGTCAAATCTGCAGCCTTTCCACAAGAAAAGAGGTTTAGGCAGATGGCCATAAGCTGGATAAATTGCCCTGGTAGTGTGCAGGTTGGGCACACTGAGCTACGCCAGGCACGGGTGCTTAAAAAACAATGCTCAAGCAGCTTTTGGTTGTAATCTGTTACAAGGCAGTTTCAGTCAAGCTTCCTTCTCTTTGTTCTGTTTTGTGCTGGTTTAGTTTAGTAACACCAGTATGTTTGTACTTTCTTTGCAGCCTCTCAGCTAGTACGTTATCTGTGTCTTCAGGGAGCAGTTTGGGATCTCTGGCATCCAGCCGGGGGTCTCTGAACACATCAAGCAGAGGCTCGCTAAACTCACTCAGCTCCACGGATCTCTACTATAACCAAGGCGATCAAATTACAGATTTGGACTATCAGTACAAACTTGATTTCATACTGCAAGAAAAAGCTGGTTTCATTCCTTCGGGGCCTATAACTACTATTCATGAAAATGAAGTGGTCAGTTCCCATGGGAGACTTTGTTACAATGACTCTCCTTTAGCTGCAGACCATCCTAAATTGACTGAACCTCCCAAATCTGTGACATCACTGTCTTCCAGATCCTCACTCTCCTCCTTGTCCCCCCCAGGCTCCCCTTTGGTTTTAGAAGCTGCATTTTCAGTGTCAGCTCAAAATTCCCCTCTGCATCACCTCACTACGGACTTCGAAGACTCTGACATTTCAGGTGATTTTGCAGGCATTAGCTTCTGCGAGAACCAAATATTATTGGACTCTGAAGCCAGAGCAGGATCTCAGATTCCTACAGATGATAAAGATCTAAACATTAGGCAGCCTCTGCCTTCTCTACATGAAGGAAGTTCAGGTAATTAAAAAAAATCTAATGTTAAATGTATATGCAACCTGAAAATTAACAGCTGACTCGAAATGAAGAGGTACCTTGTGTAACTGAAGAGTATCTTGATCAGTATGCACTTGCATGTTCTGAGGGATGTTACCTAACTTCTAGTTTCGGCTGCAGAGAGCTGCAGTCACTCTGGTTCTGTCCACATTTTTCAATAGCTATTTTAGAAGGTAAGTTCATGTATTGCAATCTGTCACGAAAACAGTAACGCAAAAATCTGAAGCTGGATTTTGAAAGCATGGAGGATGCATGGTGTTCTTAGCTTTTATAAGGATATGTGGCTACAGAGCAAATACCCTCTGCTGTTTTTTTGATAACTTGAAATTGGATACTTTGTTTCTCATTGAAGAGTAAGTAAATGGACATCCTCAGTAAAAGCGACTTCTGGACTGAGAATTATGTGTTATGTGTATCTAATTATTTGAGCCTGCTGTCACTGAAAGATCTGCAGTTCATTTTGAATTGAGAAGGACAGTTGACTACATGCCATGTAAGTTACAGTGAGAGTTTCCCCATTTTTAACATGGATTTCACACTTTTAGCTTTTTGTCCAAGTTAGAGCTCCTAAGTGAGTCTAGGCTCCCCTGCAGCCTGTGGGTAACTTCCAAAAGAATGAGACATCTTGTCCTAAAGCATACTTCCCCTTAAGGGAGAAGGGATGAATGATTGTGACCTATCAAGGTATCCTTAGTTACTAGTTAACTTCAAGGTGGCTGAATTGGGTGTGATGAATTCCACTTCTGGTCTGTAGCAAAAGCCATGCAACAGAGTTGTCATCTTATATTGTCAAAACCTTTGGCAGAGCCAGAATTTCAAAAATCCCAGCTGTCAAGAATTGATGGCTTGTGCTCAGTCTTAGAGTGTTCGCTTTGCTGCATTTTGCTAGGGCTGACAGTATGTTGTGCTCTCTCTGCACATTTATTCTTNGGCCTGACAAGAAGAAACTTCTCTCTCCAAAGTGAACTGAAAAAAAGACTGTTTAAATTGGAAATTGACTGAAGTAGCCTTTGCATGTTTGTCTTGTTGCTGTGAAAGTTGGGAGAGGGGAGGAGAGAATGGTCTGAAGATCTTATTCTGAATTTGTTTTTTTTCTTTCACTGTGTAGTTAATAAAATTTCTATACCCTTTTAAGTTTTAGGCCTGCCTTGCTCTTTTGCTCCTGGTTCTGTCTCACAACAGAAAATAAGTATATTTAAATTGACAAATCAAAACTATGACACAGCTAACTAAGGAGTTTGGTGTTTTAGAATAAATACGGACTAGCTCTTGAGCATTGTCCAGATTTTTTACTAAGTTTGAACTCTTATGCTTGGAGTTTTCCAATTTTTAATGGAAGTACCTTGTTATATTCATACAGTTATATATTTTAATGAGAAATTTGCTTTTATTTTTTAAAATTCTCTCAAGGAATTGTTGTGACATCTGTTGTCTAATTAGATTAGCTTACTGTAGTACTGTGGTAATTTCAATGTTGGCCAGAGAAATGTGGCACCAGAATTGAAAGGTATGGTGTGCTTAGTACAAGCTGGGAGGCCCCACTCTGTTTCACAGTGCAGAAAGAAAACAAGAAATTGACTGATGTCCTAATGATCTGAACTTGTGAAATGCAAAGTCGAAAAAACATGGAAAGGGAATCTGGGGGGAGGGAGTCTTTTGGTCCTTCATCTTTTCAGGATAGTGTAGCACAGTAGTTATTTTACTTTAGAGCCATATTATAAAAGACTGAAACAATAATTAATTTTCCTGCCTGTATGTCAGCAGCATATCCTTTCCAAATTAANTCATTTTGAATTGAGAAGGACAGTTGACTACATGCCATGTAAGTTACAGTGAGAGTTTCCCCATTTTTAACATGGATTTCACACTTTTAGCTTTTTGTCCAAGTTAGAGCTCCTAAGTGAGTCTAGGCTCCCCTGCAGCCTGTGGGTAACTTCCAAAAGAATGAGACATCTTGTCCTAAAGCATACTTCCCCTTAAGGGAGAAGGGATGAATGATTGTGACCTATCAAGGTATCCTTAGTTACTAGTTAACTTCAAGGTGGCTGAATTGGGTGTGATGAATTCCACTTCTGGTCTGTAGCAAAAGCCATGCAACAGAGTTGTCATCTTATATTGTCAAAACCTTTGGCAGAGCCAGAATTTCAAAAATCCCAGCTGTCAAGAATTGATGGCTTGTGCTCAGTCTTAGAGTGTTCGCGTGGCTGCATTTTGCTAGGGCTGACAGTATGTTGTGCTCTCTCTGCACATTTATTCTTTTCTAGTGTCATTCTGTGTCATTGTCTTCAAGTATGTTGCAAACCATTCACGTTTATGCTACACTCTGTTTTCTCAAGGAAGAACTGAGTGAGACAAATTTCCAGTAGTGCTGAGCAGTGGCAGCCCTATTTGAAACCTGGTCAGTACCTGGCATTTCCAACTGTATTTCTGAGCTGGTAGGGAGGCAGCTTGTCGTGGTTTCACCTGGAGAGAAAAAAAACGGGAAAAAGTTCTCTCTGTGAGAACTCCCTCTGGGAGCTGATGAGACCAATTGGAGGCTGGTTTAGTTATTGACAGCCTGAAAG
>VZTT01019281.1:11567-45993 GCA_013400855.1 Buphagus erythrorhynchus | reverse complement strand
TGTTACCTTGTAAGCAGAGTCCTCGCAAAAAACCCAAGGAACAAAATGACGAATACATGTATATGTTAAGTAAGCAATCACAGTCACTGGACTCACTGGACTTGGTGAGTGACTGTTGGATATTACTGTGATAGCAAGAAAAATGCCAGAGACTCCAGTTGTGCTGTTGCATTGTAGTTATTTGAATGTGTGAACTGCCCTCCCCTGAAGGTCTAGGGCCCTGTTTTGCAGGCGCTTTTGTTGAGAGTGACTTTGTTGAGTAGGGCCTTTGGGGTCTCAAATGGGAGTGGGATATGGCAGATGCTTTTTACTGGATACAAGATTACACTTCCAATTTGAAACCCTTCAGCTATGTTTCTTTTTAGAAAGAATGTTGAAGAGCTTCCTTAAGTGTCATTTATTTTCATATGCACACATTAAACATTGCTATTTATTAACTATTTGAATCTGCATACTCAAAGACATTGCATTGAACATGCTGTTTATGCAAAACATACTAACTCTTCTGGTTAAATAAGCTTTTCGGCTTTAATCTCTTCTTAAGAGAACTGCATAGAAAATGTAACTTTGAAGAGCACCCTTTTTTCACCTATGAGCATTACAAGTATGAGAGGGAAGATGAGAAGATACATTGAAGGATGACATGAGCATATTTGATTGCATTGTCATTTTAAAACCAATTGTTTTTCATTAAGATTTACTCTATATAAAAGTAATCATTCAATGTGCTATACACTGACAATTCAAACCCCTTATCCTTGTGATCTGGGGGTCATTGCTTCTGCTGACATCAAGGAGTAGTAGAGTAATGCAGCTCTTGCAACAGTTGTCATTTTCCTACCTATTATGTATCATTCAACTCTGGTTTCATCCTTTTCCTTGTGAGCAGGATGCTGTGTCAGCTCTGCTGGAGAGGACATCTGCTGAGCTGGAAGCAGTAGAACAAGAGCTGGCTGAAGATGAGGAGAAGGAACAAGAGCAAAGGGCCTCTGAGGAAGACTGGTAAAGACACTTTTCCTCCCTCACTGTTCATGCCTGAATGATTCAACTTGTTCTTCCTTTTCTTAGACAAACTAAAGGGCTGTACTTTTGGATAGCACAGATTCATAGAATGGTATGGGTTGGAAGGGATCTTTAAAGATCATCCAGTCTAATACTGCTGTGGGACATCTTCCACTAGACCAGGTTGCTCAACACCCCATCCAACCTGGCCTTGAACATTTTCAAAGACAGGACATCTAAAGCTTCTCTGGACAGCCTATTCTAGTGCCTCACCACCACTGGAATTGGAGTAAAGTCTTGTTCTTTTGTGTTGTCAATTCATTCATGTTCTTTTAGGTTTACAGTGTCTTGGCTGCTCTATGAACTCCTACTGCCAATGCTCCTCCATTCCATGTACATCTTCCTGTGAAACCATGTGGGCTGTGAAGCCACTGGAAGTGTAGTAAAATATCAAATATTATAGTTGCATTAACTATAATAGGCAAACAGTAGGATTTGAAAAGAGAGCTGCTGTCTGACAAAGTCAGTGTGAGTGTGCTTCCACTGATGGTCTTGTTTTTGAAGAAACTGTGAGCTTTTCCAAGAAACAGATTTCTTGCTAAATTGCTATCTGAGTTCTGTTATTGTGCAATTTCTTAGATGTGGTGTAGAAGAAAATACATGCCTTACTGGGGGGAAGGGGAGAGTGGCTTTTTGTTTTATGAACTTATAACAAAAGTCCTTCAGCATTATCAACATTAGAGCTATTGAATATAGTGCAGTGCTGTCATAACGACCTTGAAGATGAACTGTAGTAGTGCTTGTTGGGTTTTGCTGGAGGCAGCAATGAAATGGGCCTTCACATGAACTTAGTGAAAACATTTGGATAATAGTTGTTCTCCCTGTCAGAAGAATGCATGTCTTACACATGAGTGCAGGTCTGAGCTTTCTGGTATCTTTCTCTGGTGAGCTTTTTCAGTTTCAGAATAAGCCTGGGCTACTTCTGTTCATACAGGCTAGAGAGGCTTGCAGAGACCTCTGATGAAATTGTGGATGAAGAGGAAGATGGCATTAAGCTGGAAGTAGAAGGTGACTGTAATGATGACATGGGACTACTCATGGATGCCCCAGAAATGAATGAAGAGAAGAACAGAGAGAACAATGATGAGGCCCAGGAAGGCCAGCAAGCTGCTGTAATTCTAACACTGGTGAATATCTTATATCTAAAAATCTATTTCTGAGCAATTAATATAGAAATCTGCATATATGCATTTAGTATTTGATGTGGCCTTTGCTGTAGCACTTGTCAGTATGTATATGTAACAAAATTGGTGTGGTAACTTCTGAACTATGAAGAGGACATTGGTCAGACTTGCAAGGTAGGACTTCTAAGTCCAGGACAATTAACCAAGATTATCTTCACTTTTTTTGTTGGATATGGAGAACATTCAAAATACAAGAGTAGTTCAGTAGCTTCAGCTTGTACATATTTAAAATATTTCTGCACATCTGTTTCATTGTTTCCTTTTTTTCTGATTCGTCTGCTAAACAGGGAAAAACACATGACAAAGGTCAAGATCTTTAAACCAATGCAGGAATTTGCTTATTTTTCCCCTATTTTTGGGCATGAAATACAAGAACTGTCAGCAGAAAAAAGGACAAAATATTAATGAACAGAAAATTCCAAAATGTGTATTAAAACTGTGTATATTTTTGAACTATTGAGGGTACTATTGTACCCACACACTGCATAAAGCAAATTCTAATTCCATGTTCTTGGTAACTGCTGTTTTTAAAATTATATTCCACTTTCTTGAAAGCACTTTTAGTAAACGTTTAGTAAACATATCCCTGATGTGGTAGCACACTCTCTGAAATAAAATTTTTAGAATCTTTCTGCATCTTAGTGAAAGCACTGTTGCATGTTTTAAACCCACAAGTTCTATAAAATAGCAGAGGTAAAAAGACAAAGAGTGACATCTCGTTCCTTCAACTTTGTGACAATACAAAAGTTTAGCATCTCAGTGGACTTGCTGGAAAATGTAATTAACTTCCAATTAATGTGGCAAGATGCCAAATGAGCTAAGGCTGTGGTATTAAAAGCACTGACAGTCTGCTGGGTAGCAAGTGAATATAGATCAAAGCCCTAACTTGGCTAGGGGAGATGGCAAGGACGACATGTGAAGGTTAGACACGCACACAAGTGCTTTACTAAGCCTGGGCGGGGTGGACCCAGACAATGAGTGAAAGACAGCAGACTCCACTGCAGAGCCAGCCACAGTATAGATCTCTGTATGCCACATCCTCTCGGGGTTGCTGCTGTGCTGTTTAGGTCATTGTATTTATCACCTGCACTGTGCAAACCATGTACCTCATTAAATTACCCAAGCTGAAGAAAAAGCCACAGTGCACATCAGTAACATTGGATGTTCCAGCTGCTGCAGAGCTTGGTCTAGCCTAGCAGCCAGGATGCTTGCAGCATGGAAGTAAGCACAGACTGTGCCACTCACAGGGATGAGGGCACTTGAGGCTCCCTCTGGCACATGTGGGACAACTCTAGTAGGCAGCAGGCTGTGCTGAGGGACAGCAGCCAGCAGTGTCTTTTCGCTGGGTTCACAAGGCTGATGAAGCTCTGGAGATTGCCATAAAGCATTCCTGCTGCTGAGGCTTGGGGATGTATGGCAGGATATCTGGAAGGACTTGGGCAGTGTAACTTTCCCAGCTACCCCCTTTCAGTGTGCACAGGCACCTTTTCTGGCATCGCAGAACCTTGCTCTTCTGCAAATACCAAACAAAGGAAATATAAATGTGCAGTGATCATAATGTCTGCAAATGGCAAAGCAAAACATTTCTTGCACTGTGTTTGCATCAAACCATCTGACAAGCAGCAAAGGCCTTTCTTCGGCTTTACTTCAAAGCCTCTCCACACACTCTTACGCCTCTTGGGAATTTTGTATTTCTTTACTTAGAATAGCTTCTCCGTAAACGCACAGTGCTTTTTGCCGCTGGTCTTTTTCCTTCCACTTCCAGGTAATGAGAATGCTTGTAAAATCTGAAGGCACAAAAACTATGTGGGGGCATGTATCTTGTTATAGTAAGTCTTATACATTAAATTCCTTTCCATAGGTTGATAAAGAGACTAACACTGAGGAACCAGTTAACGAGAACACAGCAGTCCGACCCAAGGACAGAGCCAGCTGGAGCTCCAGACAGCGTCCCTTTGTCAGGAACAGCATGATAGTGCGCTCCCAAACCTTCTCTCCAGGCGAGCGGAACCAATACATCTGCAGGGTAAGAGGAAAAACACTCAGAATGAAGAGCTATTAACCAAAGAGTCATTTAACTTCTTGGGAATGAAGCATTAATGACACTGAGTCATGTACCAATTTTCCCTGTGAGAGGCAGAGTCTGTGCTTTCCCTAGAGTCTTTCCCTATCTGAGTTGATGCACAGTAGAATTGACTTTCAGCAGAGTTGCATACTCTTGCAAAACACCTCTACTAGGGCAAAAATACATCCTATTGGAGAGAAATAACACAGATGCCTGTGCTGGCTGTCTGCAAAATGTGTTTCCCTGCAAGTCAGCAACTCCAGCACTCTCGCAGCAAAACAATTTGTTACAACATGAAATAGAATTCACTGTAAAATGCCATTGCATTACCATATTTTAATAATGCAACCATTTAAGGGTAACAGTGTGGAAAGAGCTCAGTCATCAATTTTAAATCTCGCTTTGTATCTCAACTGGTTTTAAACCTAGGCAGCCCAAATCCTGCTGTAATTGCATCTTTGAAAGATGTGCAAGCGCTGCCTCGGGGCTGGGTTTTAAACATGGCTTTGGCAGCTAAGTTCTCTAGTCTCTCTAGAGCTATGGTAGCATGGGAAAAGAAAAAAAGACTTAAATTCTGAGTCTTACAGCTGCTAAACTAAGTATGAAAATCATGTGTTTAAAGATTAAAGTGTGGACTACCAGCTCTATAGATTTTAATCACAGATACCCTAGAAAAGACAGTTTATTTTGATTGTTACTTTCTACAGGTTACTCATAAAAGTATGTTCTTTTTAAAAAAAGTAATAGTTATGCTTTAATTCCCCAGTTCAGTTGGAGGCATTTGCCTTAATCATTTGGGAACATTAAAGTTCATAATTTCTCTGTGATTCTCATCAGCCAAAAAAAAAAATACATCCTTAGTCAATACCTATGTACTTAAATAACTATTCCCTATACCCTCCAGAATGAAATATAGCAGATGGTTTTCTAACAGTCTTTACATAATTTGGATAGATTATTGGCTGAATTCAGAAGCTAGCCTTCATCTTAATTCCTGTGCTGGAACTTAATTTCTAAATGGAAATTAGTAGTATTGGCAAAAAAATATCACCTTAGCCTGCTGCCTATGTAGGTCTTCAACAGAAAGTAAAACTAGCTGCTTTAGTAGTTTAGTTAGTGTAAACTTCTTGAGGTTTTTGCATCTGGAAAAGTATGGGGCTTTTGTAGCTTTGAACATTGTTACATACTGCTCTGCCAAGAGCCAGAATCAAAAAAAAACCTCTTACTTTGAATAAACCATTCTGGTTCTCATTGTGTATGGTATTGCCTGGAAGTAAAGTACCCTGTGAAAAGAACGTGTTTGCAGATGTATCTTTTGCAGTGTCAGAAACACTTGTTGCCCATTGCTGGGGACTCCTGAGTGGGCACTGTAGCTGCATCCAAGTTCACAAAGAGAGCTCTAGAGCTGGGGCCTCCCCAGTCCCATCTTGCACCAGAGGCATATCCAGCCTTCCTTGCATTATGTGCTGTACGGGAGGAAAGTGCCTGTTGGATACACTCTGGTGAAGTGCCAGCTGCTCTCTAATCAGAAGAGATGGCCTGGCTTTAGGAGAGCACCTATGATGTTACAGAAAACAGAGATCTTTGAGGCCTAATGGACAGAAACAAAGTCTGTTGGCGCTTTGGAAAATGTCCTTTGAAAAGTGCCTAAAGAACATTAGTGACGATAGCTGCCTCTATCAAGAAGTGAGCTCCCAGTAGTGGCTCATGGTGAAAAAACAGATTTGTCTCTCAAGAGGTGTACTTTGTAATGCAAGTAGTGTATTTCCGACCCCTAGCTCCCAGTCAGCCCTGTGTAAGCTTTAGGACCCTGGCTTTGCTTACTGAAATGTTAGCAGAGTGATTCCCTTTTTTGTCTTTTCCTGAAGAGGTGAAATACATGTTCTGCAGAGAGATGCTTCTGACCACCTGTTGATGCTGATGCACCTAACAATCACTCTGCACTGATGTGTATGAAATAACACTGAAGTTATGAACAAGCTACTGCTGAGCTGTAGCACGTAATTTTAAGAAGCAGGAAGTGCTTCTGACGGAAGCTGTAGGCACACCTTTGTTTGTTACAATTAATAACAATACAAAATACTGCTTGTTGGACAGGTGCATGTCTACAGTAATTTACCTTCCCTGTAGTAAATTTGTTAAAAGCCTGCCCCAAGTAAGTGAAATCCATAGTTTGTATCTGCAGTCAGACAATGATTTGTCAGTACTTAATAACCATAATTACTTTACTTGCATTCCTAAAGAGTCTTACTATTCATTCAGTAAGATCAGTGGTTGTCTTGGTGTAGGATTATAATTGTAGAGTAGATGCTTATTCTAGTTTCAAACTTGTTAACGTTATACTAAGAATATGACCTACGTGTATATAAATGCTGAGGTTCCCTGACTGGTTCTGCCAGTGCAGGTGTATTTGCATATGAAGGTGCTTTATGCCTGTTTGTTATGTACATTTTGTCAGTTGAATCGCAGTGACAGCGACAGCTCCACACTAGCCAAGAAGTCTCTCTTTGTGAGAAATGCCACAGAACGGCGGAGCCTGAGAGTTAAACGGGTATGTGCTATGTTACCTGGACGTGGTTTAAAATTAAGTATGGGGACACTGGGAATACCAAATGACATAAAAGATATGCTTTATTTCAACTGGGAATACCAAATGACATAAAAGATACGCTTTATTTCAAGTATTTCAGCAAAAGCAACACAAGTACCACAATTCTGTTCTGTAGTTTCATATTGACATATCCACATAGTAGTCTCAGTCCAATGTCATCGCCCCTCCAACAAAGCCTGTGTTGTTTTAGTCGTGGCTGAAGCCAGCAGCAAAACACTGATGGGTCAGCATCATGGCATTTCTCATTGAACTTGAGCTTATTGTTGAACTTGAACTGTCAAAGGAATCTGAGTTAAAAACATGAGTATTATAAAGTGACACAAGCTGGCCTTTGCTGCACAAAGTCAACACCAGCCATATACATCTTGAGTAAATTATGGTGAAGATTTCAAGGATTTAGATGTCCTTTTAAAGCGAATTTACTCTCCACTAAAAGTATTCAAGTAGCAAAAGGATTGAAGGACAAGAGAGTAGGATTCTCTTGCATGAAATTCATTCTTACATGAATTTAGAGAGTTATATTTTAATCTTAATTGTAACTAGAAAAATAGTCCTTTGGAAGCATTGTTACCAGGTAGCAGGATACATTTTGCATAAGAAAGAAAAGTCCGGGATACTGAATAGTGTGAGATGGCTTCTCCTGCCTGACTTACTCATGCAAAAAGTCTCTGTGAAAGGATGGTAAATAAGGTGAAATATGCTGAAGAAGAGCATGTTTACAGAGTTTGTAACATTTTATGTTTGGTTAGGCCTTGAAAAAGCAAATATTTACAAAAATAAATAATGTAGTTGAAATCTGTGGGGAATTCTGTGTAGTGTTGTGTTTCCTGGCAGTGTCATCCCAGGGATCAGAATGGGTTTTTTGTTTTTAACCTGTAAATATATCATTGTGCACTTGGTTGCAGCGTTTATTTTTAGCTAGTGACTGAAGAAAAATTACAGGATAGGTGAATTTATTGACTTCAGAAAAAAATTACTGATAAACCCTCCCACCTGCCCCCACAAATATTTGAGCTTTTCTGACTGCAGTATGTCAAACTCTCCACCAGCTTCTCTAGGTATAATTCTTACTGTTGTGTCTCCCAAACGACTCAGCCTGTTTGCCAGCCCATCATGCGAAGAGCTGTGCAAGAGTGCCCCGTGCGCACTTCCCTGGACTTGGAGCTGGACCTCCAGGCGTCACGCACGAGACAGAACCGTCTGAACGATGAGCTCCAGGCCTTGAGGGACCTCAAACAAAAGCTTGAGGAAATGAAAGGCAGAGGAGAGGCAGACCTTCCTCTGTGTGTGCTAGAGGATGAACGTTTCCAGAAACTCTTGAAACAAGCTGAAAAACAGGTATGAGCAACATTCACGTAAGTGCAAGTATATATGCCCCTACCTTTGCTATAAATTCGTTAAAGAATTTGGTCAATTATGTTAAAAGATTTTTACAGAAGCTCACATTTGTCTAATTACATCTCTAGTGTAATTAGAAACACTAGAGTGTTTCTTTATTGATCAATACTACAACATTAAATGCAGAATTTGAGGTGACATTTTCCTAGTGCCCTCTAAATACTTCAGTAAGTCACATTAGAAACTCTATTATTTGGAGTAATAGTTATGGTTGGTGTAGTAAAATAGCATTTACTTAAAAGTTAATTTAGAATTCTCACATCCCAGCTATGCTTTTATAGACTTGCATGTGCTTTCTGTCTTTCAGCATTGGTTGCTTTGCAGTCTGCACAGAATTTGCAGCCAAACAATGCTTGTAACAGGTAGAAAGAGCAATTACCACTACTTAGAGTGGTAGGGGCATGGGGAAAAGGCAGTGGCTTATTTCTTAATGCAGGACATACTTGTTCTAGTGTTGGCAAAGGAAAGCCAAATTCTGTTCTCTATGTGATGGTCTCTTGAACACTACAAGTATATGTGCACTGCCATAAGGTAGTGGGATGCCCCCACGTGATTAAAAGAC
Source organism: Buphagus erythrorhynchus (assembly GCA_013400855.1). Classification (NCBI taxonomy): domain Eukaryota; kingdom Metazoa; phylum Chordata; class Aves; order Passeriformes; family Sturnidae; genus Buphagus; species Buphagus erythrorhynchus. The sequence goes on along the minus strand of VZTT01019281.1, from coordinate 37,111 downwards.
AAGAAACAGGATTGAAGAATGAGATGCAACAGTGAGAAGTCAGAATATGGAAAATTCCAACAAGATACATAAATAAGCTAGATGTTATGGGGGGTTTATTATGTTTTTTGGGAGGTTGTTTGTTTTTTTAAATCATTAGGGAGATCATTGACTGGAATAGGGCCCTGGAGAGGTTGTTGGAGGAGTTAAAAACCCAACCAAGTAAAAAAAAGCAAAACAAACCCACCCAACCTACATAGCTGGAGGTATTCTAAACCTAACTGGTCAAGACCCTGACTACTCAGCTCTGGCATCACCTACTGTGAGCAGAAGGTTGGAGTAGACACCTTCTGGAGCCCCCTTCCCATCCAAGTCAGTCAATATACATCAGTTTTCAATGAGGGGAGGTTGGGAGTGACAGCCAGGGGCAATCTGTGCTCCTTAGCTCTTTATGGTTGACAGAGACTAGTGTTTTGATACACCAGGTAACTACTATTCAGAGTAGTAAAAACTGAAAGTTTTAACAAGGTGCAGAGGCCCTCCTCATATGTAAGCAGTAGTTGTTGGTTTTGTTGTTTTGTTTTTTTTAAAGCTAAATGTCAGTAAATAGCCTTGTGTAGAAGAGGAAAGGATGAGCCTAATATTTACATTTACAAAGCTGAGCTCTGAATTAAATGTTAGGAATGAGATACTCCACATATAAGAGACAAAAACATTGACAAGAACATCACAGAATCAGCGGATGTCAAGCAAATAAGACAGGAATTGCTAAGAAAAATACTTTGAACAAAACATATCATTGCTTTTAAGATCTAAATATTATGCCTGTACCATAAACAGTTCATTTTTGGTTTAGCTTTTCAAAGTGGATGATAAAACTACAGAGGGTCAACAAGGATGATCAAGAGAGGAAACAACTTCTGTGTTAGGAACAGCTAAGTAGCTACAACTGAAGTCCATGCAACCATGAGTGTGGTGGAAGAGAGCAATTAATCATGGTGTTGATTTGCCAAGAAGTAGAAAATCGAACAGATGGCAGGTTAATTGCAAGCAAACATAGCATGACATTCAGAAACTGTAAAATTTTTTTCAATAAAACATTGAGTGCTGCAAGTTTGCATAGTTTAAGAAATTATGAATTTATTGATTTGCTAAATTCATGGTAGAAGAGTGCATATAGTGACACCACATATTTCAATAAGTCCTTGACTGATACCTTAGGAAATAAAACTTTTCCGCAGTATGTTCTTCCAATTCTACATTCATGTCCTGTTGTGTCTTCTGGTCCCTCTTCTGATATCTGTTGTTGGTTATTGTTACTGGAGTACTAAAATGACTATAAAACACTAGCAGAGTTTAGGGTGAACATTGATGAGTGTTCTGAAAAACCTTGGGCAAAATGGGGGAAGATAGTGCAGTGTTTAAACTTAGTGTAACTGTATTGATTTTTACCATGTTAATTAATTAATTATATTAATTTGATCTAAGTTTTAACCCATAAAAATAGTAACTTATAGAAAAAAAGCATAGCTAAATTTATGTGGAATTTCATAGTTTATCTCTAATGCTATCCTGGATGCAGGATAGCAATTATATTTTCTGAGTGTTTAATTTAAAACTACTCCCATTCTAAAGCTATTCCCTCTGGAACAGAGTATGTCTCTGAAACATTTCATATTATGAATCCTTTGGATTTGTGCTTTATTTCAGCTGGCTGTTCCAAGGCAGGAGGTAGGTTTGTCACATTTTGTATGGCTGGTGTCAGTGATCAACACATTACACACACTGGTGAGGAGTAAGGGTAATAATACACATTCCTAAAATATATGTGGGCAGTAGCACAGCATTTAAGTCCTCCTTCCCAAGGTAAAAGTCAGAACAATGATCACAATCACTCCACCTCTTTGAAGAGTGCTTACAAAGTTTCTAGAAATATTTCTACCCTTAAAATCATTGCAGCCTTCCCCTGCGGAGCAAAACAACCAAGAGCGCTGTACTGTGTTGTCAGTGTTTCCCCTTGGGTTAGCAAAACACAGCAGCCTAGAGAACATTGTCATAGATTATTTCTTAGATCCTGCAGGCATTATAATGGCACAGACTAATGTAGCAGCTGGAAACGCCAGAGAAACTGAGAGAGTCTCAAGTGAAAAATGAAACCGCAGATGTGGGGGATGTTGAAAATCAGTGGCTGCTTGCTAGCACGCAGTTACTCTGCTTGAAGCCAAATCCACAGACTCCATACCTTCCCTCCCATTCCCTCCACACCTTCCTAAGTGCAGCAAGTATGTAATGCCCTCTAGTATCTGCAGATCAGAAAACAGAGACAATTCTGTGCAGCAGAAGCATTTTCTCTTGTTTAAATTGGATGTTTGTAAGTGTCTTAGTTTGAAAAGACAGGTATCTGCNCTGTAAATATCTTCTTTATTTCTTTTTAGTGCATCATTTATGTTAAGGTAATATGTAATTATGTCATTAATACCAATAAGTATGTCCTTGTCCCAGTGATTTTGTGTTTAGCACAAAATTGTTAGTTTTTCTTTGCATTCAGTTTTTTCTATATAAAACCTAAAGAAGAACAAGTCAGGAAATAGTGTTTCAGCTCTAATTTGGTGTCTCTTCTTCATCATCTTAAACTAAATTAAGCTTAAACTAAGCCCAGATAGAGAGATTCCTATCTGACACTTATATTTGGTAGACAAGTGTCATGAATGAGTGTTTTGAGGTCACTTAAAGAATCAGAGATCATAGTGTTGCCAAGGTGGGGGGATACATCACCACAAAATGTGCCAGATTTTTGGGACTTCTTGAATGTCTGGCCATTGTATTAGTGTGATTTTCTGTATTTTATATAAAGCACTCAATAAACATGATGCAACTATAAACCTGATCATGTACATACCTTCTCAAATGCATATTCCTATAGACATTGGGCTGAAATCCAGGTTTCTCATAGAGCATCCTGAAAAAATAAATGGATTCAAAAATGAAGAAGGGATATATGGTAATAGAGAGTATGAAAACAAGTCATCTATGCTCTTAAACCTGAAATTCAGTAATCACAAGAATCTCATGTATAGTTAGGGAAAGGATAAAATTAGAAAATTTCGAATTATTGTATGTTTAGTGTTTTGATGATAAATATTAGGCGAGCTGGTAAAACATATGGCCAGTGACATACATAAAATTAATTAAGACATTACCAGTTGTAGATAACAAATTTATGTTCAGAATACTAATACAGAAAACAATACTTATAGATTAATTTCATTTTAAAATCACAGCTATTTTGGAGTTGGGGACTGAAGACATTAACAGCAGTACAAGCTGACTGGATTTTGAGTGAGTTTTTGAAAGGGTGGTACTCTTTCATGTAAAACACTTTCATACAGATACCAGAGTGCGTTTCAACAGACTGTGGGTACCACTATCCTGCTGTGAGCAGCTTTCTTATAACTACCCAGTATGAAACTGATAGTATGGACTAGCTCTTCTGAATTAGTTGGTTTTGTTGTTTAGGAGTCATTGGGTTGAATTCAGAACTGGAATGTGAACTTCTAAGTCACAAACTAACTTTGAAGATTGCTGTTTCAGGCTTTCAAATTCATTTTAATTTGAGCTAATGAACAGCATTTTCAAGTCTCTAAAGAATCAAAAATTAAACTCTACAACTTCATAGTTGTTTAAGACTGTGAACTGCTTCTATTGAATTTTGATGGCTGACAAAATTCAAAATACAGTAAGTAACATTTGTCTGACAGCCTCTGCAGTCTAGAAATGAAAGCACTGCCCACACCATGCACCCCACATGTGATGTGGGCAACAATGCATTTGATACAGAACTCACCTGTGTATGAACATGGGTCATTTATCTAAGAATTTCAAGTGACTTCCTACCTAAAAAGAGTTACTGTTCAAGTTATTGGATATTCAGAAACCCTTGATAAAGTTTTTTAAGCCAAAGCACAGCTATTAATAGCAGTCTTGTTGGTGAAATAGTGGACAGCATAGCTGCAGCTGTCCTGTTCATGCTTAGTAAAGACATAAGTAATAGAGCCAGCAATACTGAGGTACAGAAATTCAGTAACTTATTGTATGGTAGCTGCTCAGCACTTTTCAGGAAGGACCTTTGATCTCTTGTTACCACTAGTGTTCTGTTCACTTGCTTTGGCTTTCATGCCTCTGCAATGCAAATGAAAGAAATGAGTCTCATGTGCAAAATGGATACTGTGTCATGGATAAAGGCACAAAAGTTCATGTTCCTTGCTAACATGTTCCACAAAACCTGAAAGTGTATTTTGAGAGGAGCACCTTCTCTGTTTTTTTCTGTCATTCACTTTAGAGTAGGTATAGGCAAGTTTCCTGAGAGCTTTTGCCAGGAAATAAAAGTATTTTATATGGGGAGAGAATCAGTGGCTCACAGTTCTAAAAAGATACTTGGATAGACAACATGTGTTCATACAAATTTAGATATTGTCTAACTACAACCCTAAGAAATATGAGGATATACAAAACCTAGTAGCCACTTATGATGGCATGGAATTTGCTCTATTTATTTTTTTAGGAAAAGCCCCATTAGCTTATTTCATGGCCATGGCTTAGGCTTGTGATACCAGTCTTTTATCTTGCTGACGTTTTATATAGAGATTATCATAGATTCATTTAGGTGGAAAAGACCTTTAATTCATTGAGCTCAACAGTAAACCTGACACTCCCAAGTGTTTTGCTTGACAAAGAAGCATCTCTCACTTCTTTGAAATGAGTAGTTGTTCATTATCAGCAAAATACAGTTGTTTTTCTTGATACAGGCTGAACAGTCAAAAGAAGAGCAGAAACAAGGTTTAAGTGCTGAGAAATTGATGAGGAAAGCTTCTAAGGATGTGTGCCGGCTACGGGAGCAGAGCCAGAAAGTGCCACTGCAGGTGCAGTCATTCAGGTATGGCCTGTTCTGCTTTTCATGCTCTTTTTAATGTAGTGAAGTAGCATGAACTGTTTCTAGGTATAATCACACATGCTCTGTAGTATTAGTAAAAAGTCCACGTGCCTTTGACTTGCCAGAAACATTACTGATTTCTAACATGGCTTAAGTTGGAATTTCAGAGGGCCAGGCCTCGGTGACCTGCTCATGTGGCAGTTCAGAGGGCAGTGAGGAAGGTGAGTGGAGTGTCAGACCCCTGTGTGACATCTGCTGTAGGCAGGCATGTGTGTGACTCTTGCTGTAGCTCATCTCACCCACAGCAGGTTGACAGTGGGCTTTAAGTCATGGGAACACTTCCAGTGATGGCAAGTGCCTGAATTGCCACTCAAGGAGAAGTAGGACAGGATACAGCTCATCAGGAAATTTATTAACCACTACTTGTGCCTTGCTCAAGACTTAGTATTAAAGAAAGACCTTGAATCCCTCCTCTGTTTTGTTTCCCTTCTCCTTTTGGTTGTGAAGCATCCGATTACTTGAAGCAATTAATGAAGTGTTCTTGCTTAGCATAAGCCAGAATGAACAGTATTTATCTTAAACCTTAATTCTCACTGGTCTAAATTCCTAAAAGACTAATTCCCAAAAGGCCTGTAAGTGGCAGGACTTGCAGCCTGGAGGCCACACTTCTATATAAAAATAAATATACATATATTGATTGAAAAATACAGTGCTTGCTCTTGCACATAGAAACAGTACTGCAATTTAATTTGGTTTGTTTTGTCAGTTAATACACATTTTTAAAGTTTGAATTTTGGATTCCTTTATAAGAAATTTAAGCTACTAATAAATGTGAGAATTTTTTTCTTTTTTTTAACCATCTTTTATGAGCAGCTGGAGAAATCCATAAGCAAGTAGAGGCCTGTAAGGCAGCATATATTGCAAACCACAGCTGTAAGTGATGCAGAATCAAAGCAAGAGAGAAAGGAAAGGGGTTCCTCAGCTAAGACATCTTACAGCTGAGTTATTTATTTTTAGTTTGAAATTCAGAGCATCCTGAAGATTTCACTTTTTGTGCATGTCTTGAGAACAGGTCTTGGTCAGTGCTGGTCATTTAACAGTCATCACAGACAGACTGATGCCTAAATCTACAGGAACATGTAATAGTGCCTAAATCCCCATTCCCCTGCAAGAAAGGTACCAAAAGGCTCCATTTTCCTTTGTTTTCTAGTCACCACACAACTAGGAAGAGAAAGCCAGTTCAGGTTGATTTTGCCCTGAGCTACTGCTTTTCATAGGAACTCAAGCTTCACCAGTGGAAAACATGGTTTAGTCTTCTGGATAAATACTTACCTCTAGAGGCTGAACTGTTCATGCCCTGCTAGTTGGACTTGTTACAGTGCTGTGGCCTCACACTGATCACAGAGAGACATTTTTAAAGCTCTCAAGAAGAATGACACTTTTGAGCTTTAATTTTTAAGCCCCCAATGCTTCTCTTCTGCTTTCTAGCCTGCTACTAGGCAAGCCTGTGTAAACTTGTTATGCTTCAGTAATGTCTCAGTTCATAGGTGACAGAAACGGTACCAGCACAGGGGAAGCAACTGGAGAATGGGTTGACAATTCTGCTTCTCTGAGTCTTGCCCAGACACGACTATTCCCCCCTTGCCCTTTTCCCATGTCAGGACAAAATGATTTATTTGGCCTTCTCATCCCCCTACTGAAAATATCATCATTGGAAATTCAGTGACTGGAACAATATTTCAGTGTTATCATTGCAGTTATTAATGAAATACTGGTGTTTTTTCTCTTTCAAATTAGAACTGCTTTTACATAAATATGCATAAGAAGGTAATTGTGTCAGAAGGCCACATTTGTTGTAAATAAATTTTCTGCGTATTTTCCAAACCTGTGTTTTAAAGAACTATGCTCCAATATTAGCAGCTCTACAGCAGATGACATTGGAGTCATGCCACAAATGGTAAAAATATCCCTTGTTTTCTTTTCTAATTTCAGGGAGAAGATAGCATACTTTACAAGAGCAAAGATCATTATACCAGCCCTTCCAGCTGATGATGTATAATTATGCATTTTCATTGAAGTGTTTTTCCACTTGTTCATCTCTTTTCAGATGAGCTTTGTAGTTCCTGTGATGTGCTTTCAAAGATCTTCTATTTTACATTCACTATTGATATGTTTATTTGTAAAATATAGTGAACTGAATTGTTGTAAGCTTAAAAAAATGAAAAAAACCCCAACAAACAGAAAACCAAAGTAGATTGATTTTGGTATCTTGATGCTGATTTTGTACAGTTTGTGTGTATTGCATCTGTGTTTTTATTTTGTAAAGATGGAACAAAGGAACAAAGGCAGTACTAAGTATGTATCCTGTTGAACTGCACTGTGTTGAGAAAAATTATGTTCAACAGACAATTGCTTATCTTTTCACTATTTTCATGTGAGCAGACTGTGAAAATGGCTGTTTTGCCTTGCAATACTTTTGTACAAGAGTGTAACTTGTATAGTTTAAAGTTAACCACAAGCGTAAGCTCCTTTCCAAAACATCCAGGCTGCCTCACAACAGCTGCTGATTAGATTCATCACCCACGATGTAATTTTGTTTCTGAAAATAAATTTCTTTTTTTTTTTTTTTTAATACTTTGTAGGAAGACACGGAGTTCAGAGTTTAGTTTTGTGAATGTACAGTACTTTAACCTGCACTAAAAGGTTTCTTGCATCTGCGGGAGAGTGAGAAAGGCAAGGCAGACAAGTAACCCTAAAAAACTTAACTTTGAGACTACCAAAAGGGGCAGCTGCTTTCTGAACAGGATGAATCAAATTCATAATACCAACATTGAAATTCAAATAGCTATACCCACTGTGCTCTTAAAACAGAGAGTTTTTCTCTGTTAATCATTTGTCCTAGGGGGCTGTCTGATTGCCAGCTAGGAATACATGAAGGATGTGCTAGGTTTACAGATCTGAAGATGCTTCACTGAAGTATTTATACCAGAAAAAAAAACTCTCAAGTTAACTTAGATATCAGAAGTCCTGTTGGTAATGTAAACCCTTTCTGATAAAGAAAAGCTCCTTATTAGAAGTCTGCACAAATTTCGGTACAATAAATAACAATTTTTAAAATACACAATTGGGCCTATATGCAGTTGGGGGTGCATAGGTTTAATGAATAGATGTGAACAGCTTGTTTCAAATTATGTCTTACATGCTTCTTCCTAGCAGGCTGCTTCATCAGAAGGCAACTTGGTTGCCTTCTGTTAGAAGTTCAGAACATTGGATGTAGGTGTTCAAGCAGTCCTGTCTTGGTAAAGCAGTTGGGGTCATCTTCTGTGGGTACTGTGTAAGTAGGTGGAAATTGCAGAGAACAGAAATATTTAATTTTCTACTTAGTATGTTGCACTCAAATGTATTTCATTGACTGGCTACAGTTTTCTTCCCCAAGCAACAAGCCACATTGCATGGACTTCATCTTTCAGAAATGGTATAATTACTTGGGAGCAAATGGAAACAATATAACCACAATATGGTAGCAGCTGTCTTAGATTCAGAGTGACAATTCTGTAATGACAGGTCCGTGTGACACCCAAGGGTTTTATTATGCACAAATACATCAGTTCACTGAAATATAAAGCCAAACACGCTATTTTGAGCAAGATGACTGATCAAACATCCTTTATGAATGCCCCATTTGTTTTTTGTGTCTTGGGTTTGAGATAACATTCATGTTTGAAAGGTCAATTTAAAAAAATCTGGAATTATTTAATGTAGAGGTAAAATGAAGGTTGGCAGTTTCAGCTTCTCAATTTGATTATATAAGGTGTTTGTAGAATGATGTTTAGAGGTCTACTTTATGATTTTTCTTTTATTTATTTACAGTCTTATTTATGTTCTGTTTAATATAGTTCAGTTCTGGCCGTAAAAATATTTGTCATTAAGGATGCTGTTGTGTAAAATAGTTAGAGATGTCTAAATTCTTGCTCGGTTAGCTGGGTTTTCTCAAATGTTGAATAGTTTTCAAAAAAAAGTATTATTGTCTGATTTGTAAGTATAAAGTGAAGTCAAAACGTAAGTATTGCTGGCTTCAGCTTACAAAACTCCTTTTAAAATGAGAGACTTAGACATATTCGTGCTCTTCATTTTCCAGATTGGTAAAGTTGAACATATTTATAGGCAGCTTTTAACAATTCTGGGTTTGGAGTTTGGGGGTTTTTTTACTAATTCAGTGTGTCACACTTGAAACACTCAATCGAATAAGCTAAAATAAGACGTACAAATAAACTCCCATCAGTTTAAAGTGATAAATATTACTCTTGAAGTGAAATTCTCTGCACGGCAGGGTATAACGAATGTAATTAGTTCTATTGCCAGGTACCAATGTCACTGCAGTTGCATATATCAAAATATAGATATTACTGGTACAAGAATATTTAGCCAAATGAGCAAAGTTTAGCAGAAATTGTAATAGAACACAAATCAAATAATTTTAAGATTATTTTTCTTTTTTCTATTGCTATGTTTATACTGTATTAAATATCAAATGCTCAGGACTGAACTAAATATTTAATCAGGTTATATTCTGAATGTGTTTCTGTTCTAATTTTGTCTGTAAGAGTATGCAAGTACGTTACATAGATTAACTTGTCTCTGCACTTTTCGTGTGTTTCAGTGATTGGAAAATACATTTTTTTTTAACAAAGCTCTTTTCCAGACCAGTGTTTTATTTAATTCTTTTATTGCTCTTCTGTCTCTTTATATGGTCTTTGCAGAAACAGATGGCTGCTACAGCTTTGTCAATGTAAAATCATGGCAATTTATAGAAAGTTCACATCAATCACTGACAGCTCTAAGGATAAGTTGTATGGAAACTAATTCATATACTTGAAGTTAGTTCTTTACATTCATTATGTGAAAACTGCACCAGCAATGAACACAATTGAGTCTCCTCCAGACAATAGTTCATTATTTCCCAGAAATACTGGCTTTCCTTAGAGAGATTGGGCAGGGATAGAGGTGGTCATATTCTCTCTCTCTCATGATGGAGAATCTTGCATTACGTTACATAATGTCTGAGAACATTTAGTTTACTGTAAATGATACAGGCCCAGCAAACTTCATTCAAGGTTGAACTGCATTAGGTTTTTGTAATGCATGGTGAACTGGTGCTACAAACTCTTTCAGACTTGAACTAATATTCTTTTGTAAAAAATACATTGTCTAAAGCAGCCTCAGTGGGAGTTCTGCCATTTAAAATATGGTCAAGTCTCCATGCAGGCCTAGAGATTAAAAATTTTATACTCACTCCCCCAAGTCATACCACAGAAACAAAATCTGCCATTGATCAGACTTGGGAGAAATATAGTGGTGGCTAAGATTACCACAGCTCCTCAATTCATGTAATTAAAAGTGGAAGTTAGTAGTGATTAAAGCAACTGTAAGAAAGTAAGAAAGAATCCCACCCCCACTTATAAACAGTAACCTGTCTGTTCAGCAGGTCTTTCTCTCTTACTGTAATGCAAGCAAGAAGTCACAAAACCTGATACCTGCCCTTTTTTAAGTCTTCCTTTTCCAATCTCCAGATGCTGATGGGCATCTTGTATATGTGCCATTGCATACTGCTCTCGTAAGTGATGGTCAGATGATAAGCAAATTGTGGAGAGTAGAGGTCTCCCTAGAATTAGAAAAAATCCACCAAACCGGGCACTGAACAGTGCATCCCCTGTTTCCTATCTGGGCAGAATCTCCGGGATGCTGTCATTACAAATATCCTGGATTACAATGTAAGCAAGGGACAGGGTCTCCAGATATCCTGGAGTAATCCTCCAAGTAGTAACAGCTTTTTTTATCTTCTGCACTGTATCCTCGATCTTTAGGTAGTCCAAACCAGGACCAGAGATCACAAGCCTCCGAAGTCCTAGTCCATTTTATGTAGCTACTAAAATAATGGAAATCTTGAATTCTAGGAAAGAATAAAAATCTTTACACTGTGGTCCTACATAGTTTGCCAGAGTCCAGTGCTTCAAAGCTCTGGTGCATTTATGTCTAAGTTAAGATTTTTCCAGTCTAGTAAATAGTTACAGGTACCAGTTAAATTCCATCCTAGCACAGGAAACAGAAATCCAGCTAACAGTAGCCTGTGTCTGTTTGCCAAGTTCATTTTTTGCCATCACAGAAGCACCAAACCATTGGCTTTTGCAGGCATTGTTCTGCTCAGTTCTTTGTCATACTCTGTCATACATAAGCACAAGTTAAAACAATGCTCTATGAAGCAAGAAATGCTTCTCCCCTCCTGCTTTGTGTTGCCTGATTCCATGTGCAGTATTTGGGGGACTGGGAGGTGGTGTGCTAAAGCAGTAGCAGAATGGTGTGGCCACAGTTGGGCTCACTTTTCATTAGTTTTTGGTTTGTTTTTTTAAGAAATGCATATACTTGGTTTTCCATCAATCAGCTAAAGCATTACAGAAGTTTTGCTTATTTTGGCATCTCACAGTCTACTATCACATTGATGCACTACCACTTAGAGCAAATTATACTTCTGCTTTGTGGCCAGTTAAATGTCATATGTTTAATGTCAAATATGCAGCAACATGTTACAAACATGAGTGAATGGAACTTAAGGGACCTTGGATAGGATGCATAACGACTCAAGACCTGTGTCATAGGAAGATAGCTACACTGGTTTTTAAAGCAGCATTTCTCAGCCTATTTTTGGTGCACTAAGTATGCAGGTGCCAGAAACACTTAGAATAACTTGTATGGGCAGTTTAATGTGGCAGACTGGAAAAACACAGCTTGCTGGGTCTAAGCACCCACACCATCACACCCCATGCACAAAAAGACAGTTGCAAAGCTTGCTACAATTACAGAAACCTACTATTTCCAAATGCACGGAAAAAACATTTCAATGCAATGCAGGTATTCAGACTGTTTAGGGAAATCTCCTCTAAGTTCATACATCACTGCATCAGCCAAGTGGAAAATTGCAACAATGAGTCAAACTTTGGGGCTTATATCATTAGTTACATAAAAAAGGAAGCACATTTTGGTTAAAATCCAAGCTATAAGACAACATGCACATTAATTTTCAGGATTTTACAGTGCAGTTAAGAAAGCAAAAGCACCTTTTCTGTGCAGTCTGTGAACACTTCAGCATTTTGCTGCAAAACAGTTTTAAGCAGTTCCACAGGTGAAAAAACACACCACCTTCCAATACCAGTTTATGGAGAAAACAGACATAAATTTAGGAAATCAGCTGGATAACAAAGAGTCCTTTGAATTACTACCGGAACAAGCTTCTGGCTTGCACTAGGGTTTGAAAAAGATAGGGCAGTATTGCTGTACTGCTTAAAACCTCCCATTTTAAGGCCTTGTTTCAGTTTCCAAGCGTTGACACTGATCCTGCTGTTCTGCTACTGCATAATGGACCGAAGATGGATGGACTTCAGTAGAACAGATTGTGCAATTAAGTAGGGATCCTCCTAATATGAGACAAAATCCAGCAAGCCAGCCAACAAACAATGCTTCCCCAAAATCCCACCTGGGAACAATATCTGGTATATTCTCATCCCAAAATTCCTGCACTGTGGAATGCGCAACCCAGGAAACTGGGACAATAGCTGTAATCCCCGATATCCAGAAGAGCATTCCTCCAAACAGCAACAACCATTTCTTTTGTTCCTGTTGTCTTTCACCAATTTTCAAACAGTCCAACCCAAATCCTGAGAGCAAAAGGCCCAAAAGCCCTGATCCATTTGAAAAAAACATCAAAATCCTAGAAATCCTGAGCTCTGGAGGCAAAGCTAGGAAAGAATCGAAGTCCTTGCATTGCATTCCGCCTTCTTCCTGGACAACACAAGCTTGCCAGAGTCCCATAGTCCAGATCTCCAGTTCATTTAGTTCCAAGTTAAGGTTTTTCCACTGGGGTAGATAGGTGGTGAGACAGGACAGGACCCATCCCAATAGAGAGACCAATATGCCACTTAATTGCATCACTGGTTGATAGACTAAGGCCATGGTAAGAGCAGAGTCCTGAAAGCTTGAGGAGAAAGATCTCCCCAGCAATTCTGTACCAACTGCTACCTTGAGTGATGGTGGAAGCTGTGATGATTTTAGGTCTCTGCTGCCCCAAATATAAGCCCTTGCTATTAACCCTTTGCAAGCTCTGAAACACTTTTTTGTTCTTCATGAATATAAAGTTTCACATAAAGGACGAAGGACTTCACTAAACCATGAGTTAGGCTTTCCGATAAGGATTTGATCTGTTACCTTCCAATTTGCTTGGTAAAATTATATCCCAATGCCTGATGATTACAAGCCTGAGGATGAACAAAGAGGGCTCTATGACCCCTCACCCTAAAACACAACAGAAATCTTTGTGCTTCAATACGGATTAATTAGATTTTAAGTGGTGATAAAAAGGCAGCTCTGTGTGCAACAGGACTTCATTGTAATAGCTAAATTTGAGATTTCAGGGATGTAAATCAAGGCCTTGTAAAGAAAGGTAGACTGTTTGCCTATAATCTTTATTCTTAGGCTTCCTCAACATACATAATGGCTTATCTTCCACTGCCCTGTTTTATGTCCCCAGCACTGTAAAAGACGCTTTGTAAAAGATCCTTATGTTTCACATTTTCTACATTCATTTCTTTTAAAATGGGCTTTGTTTTGACTGACTCTTAAGGGGAAAAGGAGACGGATATGGTGAAAGTACCATAGAAAATGAAATCCTAGACATCCCCTCCACCATAATGAACCCAGGCAGTTCATCAGCCAGCATAAACTTTACCTGCCCCAGGGCTTCAGCAACACCATGGTAGCAGCTTACACCAGCTCAGTGTCCCCTTTCCTAAAGCCTATGTCCCAGATGGCACACAGTGTATTCTCTTAGTACCTAACATTTGGCATTCAATGCTCCCAGGGCCAGGAATGCCTAGTACACTTTCCTGATCAAAGCAAGATACCATTATGCCATTACCCCATTAGGAAACCCTGCTTTTTCGTGCTCTCATGTCAGCTAACCTTGTGCTTGTCTACAGGGTCAGAAGGAGAACCTCTGTTTGCTGTTTCCCTTCTCACATGTAACAGCACGGCCTGTCTGGGAAGGAGCTGAGCAGTATAAACACATCCACATGAGTATGATCCAGAGATGTTTTCCAGTCTTTCTTGATTTCGTTTCCTAGATGTGATAATGTATATATCTGTATATTTTAATTCTCAGTTGCTCAAAATGTGTTATGTGATGGGAAAACAAAACACTGATTTTGAAGGTTTCCAAAGTCCTGAATCATTATCATGGATATCATTAAGGGTATCATTAAGAACTATCATCATGAGATTGACCTCTTCTTCCTCATTTTTATACAGAGTCTTGATTTCAAACCCTTGGTTTTTTCCTGTCACAAGCTGTGAAAAACCAACAAAAAAAAGCCCAGAAAGATGATCTATCTCCCTTTTTCTTGTGTACCAACCCATTAGTTCAAAAGCTTATCTTGATCAAAACATTACTATGCACAAGACCAGAAATCACCAAGGATATAACTGACAACACTGGTTGTTGCAAGCTAGCCTGTAACTTTGGCCATCCACAGGCCAAAAGAAAAATAAGACAGATCAATCCTGCATTCATTCATTCATTCATTCATTCATTCATTTATTCATTCATTCATTCTCCAGACTGTATTTTCATATTTCAGTGTTGTTTCTCTCCCCTTTCTCTGTTCAGAGCAGGAATGCTAGTTCTGGAAATCCTTGTGACTTTCAATGAGAATCTCCATAACACCATTTGAATAATTTTTAAGATAAACAACCACGATATAGGAATGATTCTGCTCCTTCAGGGGCTACATCCTTATTCAGATAAAATCACAGTTACTGAAAGACTATTATGGAAAGCTGTTGACTCTTGACTGTGAACATTTAATATTTTCTTCTCTGCTCTTAATTCCAACAGGCAATATAGTCTGAGAACATAGCATCAGGTCTGTGAAGTCCATCCATTTTGCAAATGTTGACTACAATGGGCACGGTATACCAGCCTTTAAATTATAGCCATCAGAAGCACTGGGACTGCTGCATTAGTAAGATCTGCCGATTAAGTTCTGTGACTTACTATTAACAATGCAGTAACTTAGAGCAAGGAAAGCTTCCTTACACTATTCTGGATAAGATTATATGCAGTCCTTGTTCTTTTGGAGGGGAGGAGAAGGTAACACTTGCCTTGGCACTAGGATAGTAAAAAGGTCTGAAATGCCTTTACTTGGAACTTACTGATCTTATGAAAAATCACAGCTGAACTATGTACATTTTTAGGTCAGTCACTGCCTTAGTCTTATCTCCCTTGTCCTTCTTTCATGCTTTTCCTCTCCACTGTTACTTCTTTTCTCTACATCTCTACATCTACATCTACATCTTTTCTCTACATCATTTTTATTCTCATTTTCAGAATAACTGTATTTGGTGGACTTGTTCCTACACAGAAGGTGACATGTCAGAGTTTCTACAAAGCCTAAAAGTGTAGAATTGGGCTCCCATTGGTTTCTGTCCTACTGCTCAGGGCAATTGGAAACATAAGCCCAGGATTTACTGTTACACTGCCATGACAACAAACATCTGCTAGCACCTGCACAGCCTGAAACAACAGATCATCTCAGGGGGTTTCAGTGGAGATGGCCACTGAAAGATGGCTTCCAGGCCAGCGGGGCAGGGAAGCTGCCTGCCAGGAACCTCTGCAGCCAGTGGCAGGGGGCCCATGCACAAGAGAGCTGCTCCAGGACAATTCTGCCCCTTCTCTTTGCCCCTGCTCCCCTTGTCAGCATCTGCAGCAAGGACTGTGCTTGTGCAACACAGGCTTGTCAAGAACAAAAGGAAGAGCAGGTTCAGCTATCACTGACCAGTGTGCTTTCAGGTAAGGAAGCTGAGGATGGATGTAGAGGGAGTTTTGACTGGGTTTAGAGCATTTTTTTCCCCATTCATTTTTTCATATAGACTTTAAAGTCTGAGGTATGTAACGTACAGGGATACCAGCCCACTGAGGCCTATGCAGGTAAAATAATGCCTGTGAAGAAAATAGCACAACTCATGATCAAATTCATACAGATTCAGTAATACTTTTCAAGTACTGGAGATCACATCATTCATTCAAGCTAGCTTGAAGCATCATTTTGCAAATTGATTTTGGCTAGACTAAAGTAGAATCAGGGCGGTCAGTGTGCATATCATTTTATGCAGTTAGATAAATTAAATTTTTACTCCCCATAAAACCATCTCAGGCGGAACACAAGGATTCTGAATCTCACTGCAAGTGATACATATTCTCTTTAAAAACTAAAAACTACACTAATCCTTCTGGGAACCTCTGTGGCCAGGGATAGATACACTAATACTTTACCACCTGCAAAGAGTGGTAGAGCATTGTTGTCTTTACATAGCTCTGCAGCCCACACAATTATCCCAATGTTTAATGGTCAGCGTAAGTGAAAGAAATACCAGGTTTAACACTTTGTAATCTGATTAGGCAATTTAATCCCTCAAAAGCAGAATTATGAGACTGGCTTTCCTATACTTTCAGTTCCTTTGTAAAGCATGCTCATGTTGTGGGCTTGTTTATTCTCCTCTACTGGTCCAAAAAGGGTGTTCATCTGTGAAGTATGATTGTATCCAGCAGCATTGCCCAGACACTGCTGTTGTTTTGCTAATTTGACTTGAATAGTCCTGGAGCTCCCAAAATTGTTGTTGTTGTTGCTCCTTTAAGTATCAAGTATTTTCATGAATCATTCACGGGTCTCTCCATTTCAGATTTCCATCTTATAGACATATATGCAAAAGATGGAAATAAGAGCTAGTGCATAGATTTTCTATGGCAGAATCTTAGTTACAGCCAGTAAAACAGCTGCTGTCAGAAGTTGGCAAGGTAGTGACTTCAGCATCTTACTATGAGTGACTTAATTCATTCAGCTTGACAGTCTTTCTTTTCACCTTATTGCTTGACCTGGAAGTTACAAGAGTTAGCATTTCCTTACCCAACTAAGAATTAATTTCTTTGTGAACTGGTGCATCTTTTGGGTTTGCATAGCCAATGTGCTGTTCAGTGAAACCACAGAAACACCAAGCAAAGAACACAACCCATACTGCTATCCACACTGACTTACTCTAGTCTGCATTTAAGTGAGATTTGGCAAAAACTATTATTTGTATTGGTAGAGCTTAAGGTCTAAGGGTGCTTCAGAGAGCATCACAGTACAGAAGTCGACTTCTTCCTGAGTATACATCTGTGTGTCTCCAAATCTTGAGAGTCATAAACTTCACAAGAGAGTGACAGCAGGTACCTTTTGACATCCTAATGATGTGGACTAATCTAAATTTTATTTATTTATTCCCAAAGTTACTATGGTGGTTCTTCCAAGTTCCTCTTTGTTTCCCTCATTGGAATTACAGCACCAAGTTAGACACAGCCTAACACAGAACTGGAAGGCTAAATGTAGTGCTCATGTAAGAAGTTCAGTGAATCAAAGCAACACAATGTCCACTAGCGCTCCCCACTCCAATGTATGAGTGGCACTTGTTATACTTCTTCTTGAACCCTAGTGCAATCCACAACAGCAACCTTTAATTATGGGCATTTAGAAGCAATTGTAAAAGCAGGTAAGAGGCAATATGAAGAGGGGTATGCCAGTTATGAAGATAATGACAATTTCCATCTTGAAAAGGGAAAAGAGAGTGACTTTAAACACACTCAGTTAGCTCACAGTATCATTACACTTTCACTAAAAACCGAACTCAATATTTAGAGGTGATGATTTTTAAGACCACATTATTTGTTTCTGTATTACATCTGAAGACACTGTCCCTCAGTGCATGCTAGGACACTGCTTGAGCAAAGTCACAAACCTAAACAATTGAATATTCTGTGGAGAAGTTAGAGCAGAATGGGAAGTCCAGCAGAGACAAAGAAAATCATCACAAAGGCCACAACACCTCTTGTGATCCATCCCCCCAGTGTAGGCAGCAAGGACACCCCAGCAGTGCAGCCCCTGCAGATGGTTCCACACTGCTGGTGTGCCAGGGCTGGCATAGAGACAGCTGGGCAGAGCTGGGCTGAGCACAGCAGGAGAAGGTGAGCACTCATCACCTTCAGGAGAGGCAGGAGAAGGCTGCAGAACCCTCTCAAGTGGGAAAAGGGTTCAGCCATCACTGTCCTCTGATTTCAAATGGGCATATTCCCTGCTTTTCAGTATTGCAGGGACTGCCCAAGCCTGCATACCTTCCCTCTTCAAACACTGGTTGTAATTCATTAAGCAACTTCAGCAAGAGGCTGTTACGCATGCAAAAGAAATCTACTTCTGTGATTGAAAGACCTTGCTAACAGTTTCACTTCTGTAAGATCAATCAAAAGCTTGAAATAGGATGTCATGCAGAACTAATGGTAGTTGCACAAAATCTAGAAGGGAAAGGCACTGAAAGAGTCAAGCATAGCAACATGAAACTGCTGATTTCTGCTTTAGGGACTTATTCAAAACATTGAAATGAGAGAGGGTAAATTTGCCATCATTATACTGGAAGAATAAAGAATGCTTTAAGGCTCAGTACATCAACCTTTGCGAAACTTTTCCATCACCATCCCAATCCAGACTTCAAAGTGAGGGTTGACTGGGTTAGAAAATTAGCCTTATTCTTCAGGGAACTATTTTTGATATACTGTCAATACAGGAGATTACTGTAAGTATGAAAACTCATGTCACTTGAGCAGTGATTGGAATGTGATTTCCTTGAATGATGGAAGTCTAAGAAACTAGTTTCTGAGCTGTGAAATGTATGGGCTTCTTTATCTCTATGCATCCCTCAGTGGGAGATTCTGGTTTAATAGAGTGTTACAGATATATATTTCTATAATGCTTTTCATTTCACATCTGCAGACAATTATCATAATAAGCTTTCTCTCATTCCTTTAGATATGTCTCTTATCATCAGTAAACTTAGGAGAAATTATTTGTAGTTCCCAGTTGAACCTACATAGGAATTGTTATTGCATGACAGTTGGGATTACAAAGGTGATACAGACTTGCCCACCATAAATTAGAAGACTGCACACACCTTTTAACAGCAATCTAGCCAGAATGTAACAAACTGTAAGTGAAGGAAGTGTGGGGTACCTGTGGCATTTTGCTCACCTGCCATATTGAGACTTAAGGGGAAGGGAGGAAAGAAGCTGAACAAAGCTAATTTATGTTTGTTTGAAATATGATTGTTCAAAATATGATTGTTCCTTAGATTCTAGTGGATTAAATTGGTTTTGCTCTTTCCCTTTTATGGTTTAGAGAGCTAGGAAATGCAGAAAGGGAAGACCTTTCCTAGCAAGCAATTGTTCTCTCTCGCATTGCGATATCTTTTTGGTGGAAAAAAAACAAAACCCCCCCAAAAAAAGCCACCGAAAACCTCAACCAACAAAAAGAAAAAAAACCAAAGAAACCACCAGCTTTGCTTCCCTTTCTCCCCTCACAGGATTTCATTAGAATTTAAGTATCCCCTCAGTAATGAAATCTAAGCAAACATATTGTTTAGAGTTCATGGCATCCTGTCATTAACAAATTAAAGCACTAACATTTTCAGTATTAGTTGAAGCTTAAATATACACTTTACTGTTGTCCTCTGCCACATTCATTCTCACCCCTTCTCTCTACTCCCTCTCACCTTCCCTACTTTACACGGAGAAAAGCTGAAAGGCCACTATCTCTTCAGGTTCCTTCAGCAGGGCAGTGAGGAGGGAGTCAAGCCAAGGTGCCCATGGCTGCTCTGGTGGAAAGAATGGATACAGGAGGGAAGGGGAAGGTGGGACAGCAGTTTCCTCCCTTCACCAATTGCAGCCACCCAGCAGCACCCTCAGATGTCAGACACTGCCCACAGAGGTGAAAGGGGTGATGCACAGAGTCCACCAGCACGTGTAATGCCCCATGTACTGCAAAACTTGATATAGCTGGGACAAGCAAGAGTGCAGGAGTTCCAATGAATGCTGCATAGGTAGAGTGAGACAATGTCTGCCCATGTTTCATATCAACCCAGAGAGAGAGAAATCCTGGAGACTTCTAATAACATGCCTCTGCAATGGTTATGTGGTAGTTGTTTCTACTTTTACTAATTGATGATGAGTGTATCTTGGAAAGGTACTAAGCATCTTCTGCAAAGTATCACACATTTTCCAAACATGTTTGTGTAGAGGTGAGGGCTACTTCCATCCACGGACTCAAACATTAAAACAGAGAATGCTTCATCCTAAATGAAAGTCAGTGAAGAAGTTTAGGTTCTGACTGCAGGAAAACAATTCTGAAGATGATTAAAATTAGTATTCCCCAATATGAAGATAACCTGTGTTCACTTGAGCAAGCATTGCTTTTGATTCTTTAGCCTATCACAAGAGTCTACTTTTAATTTACATGGTACCCAGGAAGAGATACTGAGAAAGTGACTATTTTGAAATACACTCAAGTCTTTGTATTATTTGTACAAAATTCCATGTAGAAAAAGGAAGTAGCTGCATGAGTTAAAGGACTGTACAAAGACAAAGACATGTTACTGAGCTTGGTATACACCTGCAAAACTACATTCACTCATATAAGAACAGCAGTAGTATGCTAGGACAAGCCAAAACTTTATCTATCCCAGCAGGAAAAGAACATAAAAACATGGTAAGGATAGATTGCTGTTGTCTCCATCCTACAGTGTAAAATCTCTGAGTCAGGAATTTAAATCTAACTTTAGGACAGAAGTTTTGTTAAATCTTCACTGAAGTTGAAAATATTGTCAACAACACCATCTTGTTGGTATATTGGCATTTTGGTGTCTGCATTTTGGCATCTACATTTTGGCAACAAGAACTCTAGCCCCAGAAATAAAATGGAAAAAAAAATTAATCATCTCAACAGTGGTCTGCTTGAAATCTAGTATCTTTCACTATAAGATATGATCTAAAAATCACTTGTTATTTTTTTTTTCTAATGGGAAGGATACACTCTCAAGTGAATGTACAAATGAGTTTCCTGTAATATTCTGCCAGATGCACAGATGGCATGAGATGAGGAAAGTGCTCCTTGCATCAAGTGTGTGATGATTTTCATAAAGTACAGGTTCAGTGGTTAGGAGCAATACATCTGTACTCATTTAAAACCCCTTTATACTACAGCATATTATCATGCTTCTCTTTATCTAATTATCACTTCTCCACAGGACAATGATCACAGAATTTTCTGCTATTGTCATAAATGGAACAATGGGGCATTATATCTCTCCAAGAGTGCAAGTGAATTTCACTATCTGACCCATATGTACATTTATACAGACTGTAACCCACAGGAGCAACACTGACAGCAGGGTGCTGAAAGGCTTTTAACCAGGGGAGTTCCCCCAAAAAGGTAAATTAAATCACATCTATCTTCCATACAAATTCAATGAAACGGTAAAAGTCACTTTTGTCCATCTCTATCTTACAAGACAAAATGAAGCAAATGACAACTAATAGACAGTTACTTAGCTTTCCTTTAAAGAAAAAAATCTCTGCTGACAGAACAAACACAGCATTCCTAAGAAGAAACCTATTCTAATAAAGCACTGGATTATGGATTGTATTTCTTAAGGCCATGTTCATGTTCTCACATTTAGTCTTCCTTTCATAAGCAACTGCACCTAGTAAATATCTTAGAGTGTCCTGGGTTGGAAAGGATCCACAAGGACCATTGGGTCCAGGTCCTGGCTCTGCACATGACAACACCAAGAATCACACCATGTTTCAGAGAGATGAGCACTGTCTGCTCTCTTACAAACAACCTTCCTCTTGTTGCAATCCCTTAAAGGAAGTAGATTTTTTTTGTCATCATTAAATCATATTCAGTTTGTGATTTGCTGTAATTTTTAATTCTGGTATAATATTCACATTTCTTGCAGCACACATGCATCCTCTGACGACGTTGATAAGACAAAGCCCTTTCCCAGCTCCTAGCAGATGTATGGAAGATGGGGGACTGACAATCACGACCCTTCCTCTACTCTCTGCTAGTATCCCTCCATGTACCAATGACAGAAAAGCCTTTTGTCTCCCACCTCTGCAAGTGGTCCTGCTTTTAGAAATGTTTGATCACTTAGCTCCCTGTTGAACTCTTATTTAATCTCCAAAAATGCCAGCCTTTTTGAGATTTCTGAATCAGAATCAAACTATGTCCAAATTGTGAAAAGCTGGAAATGAGGTGGCTTGAGGAAAGGGATGTGAAAAGACTTAGCCTGGGAACATCTGATTAAAGATCTGGAGCTGAGTTCCTAAATACTGTGCCTATGTGAGGCATAGTGCATATGAGAAGAAAAGATGTGTCAGTATGTAGCTGTGGCACTTTTCCTCACTTAATAACAGAGCAGTTACATCTCTTTGATTATTTTCTAGAGCACAGAAAACCTTAATGTGCTCAAATGATCTCACAACTACCACACAGAACATTTACCTTTGTTATGGTCACACAATGTTCCACAAAATACAGCAAATAAACTTCTCAGGCTGGTACAGGAAAACACGGTTTTACCTCCAGCTGATCTGAGGTAGCCCAAGCTGCAAAGCCAGCAATCCTCACGGGGCTGAGGAGGGCAGCTGCAATGAAACTTGTCAGAGGAGGGAAGAGCTTTTATCAGAGTACAGCAATCGTGCTGCACCACAGTCCTGAACTGCCAATGCAACAGGCAACAGGATCTTCTGACACACTGCTGACTACAGAGCTACATTTTTTGTGCAAGACCAAAGTGAGCCAGAGAAAAGTTTTCATGTTCCCATGGCAAAAAGATAACAAAAACCCTGTCCCCTTTGTCTTTCGTATGATTTAGCCTTTTATCGGAGAGCAGCAGGACTGAAAATACACAGATAGAGCCTGGCAAGTGACCTAAACAACCAGTAACAGAAAAAGATCTTTGAGTGTGATTGAAGATACTCAT
Organism: Buphagus erythrorhynchus; assembly: GCA_013400855.1. Classification (NCBI taxonomy): domain Eukaryota; kingdom Metazoa; phylum Chordata; class Aves; order Passeriformes; family Sturnidae; genus Buphagus; species Buphagus erythrorhynchus. The sequence goes on along the minus strand of VZTT01019281.1, from coordinate 14,253 downwards.
GTTTCAGTAGATGGATCTACAGTGTCAGGTACTTCAGCACAGCCTGGGACTGCCACAATCCCCACTGCCAGTTGCAACAGGAATTAAAGGCAGAAATGAATGACTCTTGCAAATGAAACAGAAGCAACAAATGCATAATTTGGGAGTTCCCAGCAGCTCAGGGAAGAAGCAATAAATGATAGAAAGCTAAGAGCTGCTGAGAGCAGCCTACTAACATTTCATCAGTAAAGGAAGATTTACAGTCAGCTGGGCAAACTGGGACAAGAAACTGTCTTTAGGAATGTGCCTTACAGAAATGCTGCAAATTAAAGCATAAAAACATCATTGAAACACTATGTATATGAAGCATTAGACAATTAATATACGAAACTTGAGACTCTGCAATGCCACGAACATCTGACACAGATAAAAACCTAATTTATAGAGACACATCTAGGGCCCTGAAGGCAAAAAACAAAATAATTTAGATCATTAAGCAAAGAAACACTGGTGTTAGAATTTGGTATGAGAAGCAGTTAAGGAAGAGGGTGGTCACAGATTTGTAATGCAGTTTGTATCTACATACATCTTGAACTGCATTTGACTACCTTGCTTTACTTTGGGTTTAAATGGCGGCCAAGGGTATGGGTTGGAGAACCAAGAGCTCAGAGAGTTTCAACTGAAAACATCCCGACAGCCCCAAGCAGTATGAAAAGTCTTCTGTTACCCAGACACACATAGATGGGGCCAAATCCAAGAATGTGCATTAAGAGCACACATTACAGCCATACTCAGAAGCACTGCTCAGCCAATATCCTATTTCTGTCAGGGACTGGCAGAACAACAAGGTCAGGAGATAATGCTGTATCATACCCTCAATACCTTTTTCAGCTTTCACATAAATGCAGGTCAGGGGGTTCCTAAGTCTAGAGGTTGTGTCTTTGCACTCAATGGCTTGCCTATCAATTGTCCAAGCACTTACTGAAATGATGTTTAACTACAAAAAAAACTTATCTCAGGCCAACACTACAAAAAAACTCTTGCCTGTAGAAGGGTTAGCTGATGGTCCCTTCCCCCTCTTTTAAAATCAGCACCTAAATAGGATTTTTGCTTATTTCCACTTGAGGGACTAAAATATGTTAGACAACAAGACACAATAGGAGGGCTTTCTACTTCAGATATCCTAGCAAGACTATTCTAGCTTTCATGAAAATAGCCAGATGGAAGAAATATACATTTAAATAATGCCCACAAAAATAAAAAATTTAAAAAAAAACATTTTCCTTTTGTTATTTCGTTTATTTAAAAAAAAAAAAAAAGATGCCAAGCTGTTCCGAATTTCCATTTTTTTTGGTGAACCTAGGCATCTGCTTTACTTTCAGAAACTGAATGTTGTTTCCACTAGCCTCATCTATCCTTGAAGCATATAACTTACACTACAGACTATTTATTGGCATTCTGAACAGTGCTTTGTGCCTTCTCTTTGTTTTGTTATGTGCAAAGTAAACACCAATCCCCCTCCAGGCAAAAAAGACAAACTTACTGTTTCTATTGAAGTGACAAGAAGCTCAAAGGTAGCATAAAGTTATAGTATAATAGAAATCAGAACCATAAAGTCAAGTCACTCTTAATGCATGGGAAAAATATATAGAAATATATATAGACAAATATATAAGTAAATAAATAAAGAAAAGCAGCATGAACAAGTAGAGTTTACACAATTGGCAATGAGAAGACCTGAGCTTAAGTTTGGACCTCCACACAAACTGGATCACTGAGAAATCATCACAATTCACAATCTGCATTCAGTGGCTCTATAGACCAAGGAAAGCGGTATGTAATGCACAGGACATGGAAGATGACCAATGACTGAATGACAAACTCCAGTCTTTTTCTTAACTCTGATAATGGACATACTTGTAAAAAGCAATTTAACTACATTTTCTGCAAGTACTTAGTTTTCCTTCACCTATAAAAACTATTGCACTTTTAAGGTGGCCAGAAAGAACAAAACAGTTACTGTGGAAAATACTTGTACAAGAAGGAGACTAATTCTGCCTATTTATAAGGCAAATAATTTCACTTTCAGAAGAAAAAAGGCTCTATTGGATGAACACTTTAGTGCACAGTACATTTAGCAGTAAGTCTAACAGTGTCAGTATTCTGATGAGGAAAGTGGTCCTAAGGGTAGATACATCTAATGACTATAGGAGAATTGATAGTAGAAGAGAATTCTTTGATGCTTTATTTAAAAGTTTTGCTCAATAATTCAATAAAGAGATCCATTATAAATCAGGAGAGAGTAAGAACATGCCACAAGTACAATCCAGTAATGAATGAAAATCAAGGATACAAGGATAGCAAGTATCTGTAATTTAGGCAGCATATAATTCACTACTTAACCCTATTAAATTAAGTTATCTGAGTTATAAACCAAGATGGATCTAAACAGTGACCCTGCTGTAACTGCAAATGAAAAGTACACAGCAGCTCCAATATTTTTCTTAACAGATATACAATGGTCTAGTTTTTTCATCAACTACTGATGCCAGATTTTTTTCAGGATTCCAGACAAGGCAAATATAAAAAGGAAAAACAAGGGGAATGGGGTTTGTTTCTTATATATTTCCCACTCATCTCTGACCAAGTACTAACAGCTCAGATTGGTATCCAATGCCTATTAATAAATCAAAACTATGTTATGCAC
>VZTT01019280.1:0-53089 GCA_013400855.1 Buphagus erythrorhynchus | reverse complement strand
TCCTTTACAGGTTTATACCATTTCTTCTAAAGATGCTAAATGCAAAATATAGAAGAGCATTGTGACTGGAAGAATGACTGCTCCCTTAGAGGTGGATGTTCCTGTCTCTTGGTCACAAGACTTTCCCTCTTGGGTGCTGTACTGTCTTCTGGGTGCATTTCACAGGAGCAGAGGCAAGCATTATGTAATATATGTATTTAATGATTTATATAATAGCATAATAAGTCAACAAATCAAAAGAATTCAGCAATTATTTAATAGTTGCTGCCACTATTTCAGAAAATACCAGGACACTGCCCTCCTATCCTGAAAGGGATCTAATTTTATTAAATGTGCTCTAAGATTGTCCCAGGGGATTGTCCCTGAGCAGGGAAAGGTAGTCCTCATTTCTACATCTCAAACAGATTTAGGGATGAACTCTGCTCTATGAAGACACTGCAGGGGCAGCTCTGGATGAGATTTGAGGAACAGCTCTAGAGATTTGGGAAACTGAAAGACAAGATCTGCATTTTGGCATTAGTTATGTGAATCTTTTATTGGATCTGCGACCAATTTTGGATCCAATATCTCTTAAAGTTAGGAATTCAGGTTCATGTGGTTTCATTCAGTAAACTGGAATTAAGTGAAGCATCCCAAAATCCCAGGCTGTTTAAATCCATGCCTTGGACTGAATCTCATGATTACTATGTGGTGTTTTGAGCATATTGTACAGGGTTTTTTCTGCTCCAGAGATAATGAAATGTGAGGTAATAACGGGTCCTATCTACTAAATACTAGAAGGAATTACAAACAAATAATTTCACTGTTGTCTTACAATCAAGAAATGTAAAATCATACTGAGCAATATTTTTTGCCTGTCACTTTGTACATGTGGTCCTTTACATTGCCTGTTCATTAATTCCTGTTATATAAAATCCCCTCATGTTTAGCTTAGTGCAGGCTTTATGCACTGTTTTGGACTTAAAGGGAAAAAAAACAAATCAGGAGACTTGCACAGCTGTGGATGGACACAAACTGCAATTCAACTCCTCGCCGTTGATCTATTTCTTTTTCTTGTGTTTGATACTTGTTGACCGTAAAGCGTTGTGGGACAGAGGCTCATCATTATCACAGCTCTTTGTGGTAAAAGGTCTTCAGATTTTATCACTGTAGTCATTCTATACTTAGGCTTTTTCAAATTGCTCTCAACATAATCATGATGGAGAAATTGATTTTTTCTGCCTCTCCCTCCTACAACATCAGACATAACAAGTACATCTCCGAAGGGAAAAGAGCTTTCTGTTGCATGCCCAAAAGAGAAGCTACAGCTTATGCCAAATGTTAGTACTGCCCACACTGTGTCTCACAGGAAGTAAGAATTGGCAGGAAAATTACCAAAAAGTTAGTAGACTGACTCAAAATCTATGCTTCTTTCCTCCTCTTTCCCTGTTGGCTCAGTCTCATTTTAGGGAGCAATTCCTAAAGTTGTCATATTACCACATAAATATTAGGGCTCATCATGTCATTAAGAAATTATCCAGTGTTCCCCCGTCCCATGACACTATTGACTATTGAAAAAGGAGACCTTGCCTGCTTCTTCAGCTATGCCTGCAAGCCTAATAAATGTGGTTGTGTCCATCTCTTATTTCAACTCTTCTTAGGGGGTGTTGAGCACTGAGAGGTGCAGATGCACAAGCACAAGAGAAAGAGGCCAAGGGAAACTGTCTAAAACATGTAGGAGTTGTTTAGTTTATTCAGTGAAGTTCTGATCTCTTGTTGTAACAGCATCTGGAGACACAGAATTAAGCCCCTGTAGATGCCAAAGAGGGACTTTGTAGCCCCAGTAGTGCTGGGGCTCTCTCTACCTGTGCCCTTGGATCGATACGTTGTGTTAGCCACCTGCACAGGAAAAAAAGAGCCTTCCTTCAAGATGTACAGATATTTCTCCCACCTCACTATTTTCCCAGAAGAACGGTACACAAGGAGAATTTTCCATCTCTTTGTTTCTCTTCCCCCTGAGGAAGGAAGATTTGTGTCTGGCAACTCCAGTGACATGAGCCATGCAGGTTTAGAGCATTTGGAAACAATTTGTGTTAACGCTCCAAAGGCTAAAATGAAAAGATTTATTTACAACCATGAACTGACAGTTCAAACTATGCTGGTCTTTCTGGCAAGAGGTGACTTTTTTTCCTGTAACTTAGCTGCTCCTATCACATTCATTATCTATCATCTTGTTGCAGCAACAGGAAAACACTCTTGGAAGACCTAAGCATCTTTCCGAACTGGACCATAAGCCATGCAAGGAGAAAAGTGGGAAACCTAATTTTATTTCTTTTTAACTTACTTTAGAAAAATAAGAAATTACCATTTTCTTGTAGTACTGATGAGAGGTGGGGGAAAGTTGTATATGGTCAGAACTCACCTGAACCTGACTGTGAGAAAGTTAGCTGGTGTAGATGCACACCACAGATACCCAAAACATTCCTGTGTGTTTAGATTTATGAAAACACACTAAGGGCGGGTAACTCTCTTTGTTTGGCTGTCCAGTTGTATCTTACCCTCTTCACTGAGTGCCCACAAACACTGTCACGATGGAGCAAAGGGAACCTGAGTGCTTGGAGGTGTTGCTGGCCATAGGACAAGTGTTGATGCTTTGAGCTGCTCGGAGCTGTGACCCTTCAGCAGCAGCTCCAGGCCATGGGGTGCCAAGCCAGCTGATGCACAAAAGGCAGGGCCACAGAAGGACATTTGTTGCCTTACACTAAAGGTGGCCAATGCAAAGTCTAACCAGACTATGAAGGATAAGTCTGGGGTTTATTCTTAGCTTATAAATGAGATAGGGATATTTAGGCAGATGTGGCTGCACTCCTTGTCTTTTAAATTTTTAAGATGAGAAGAAAGCAGAAACCTTTTTCTCTTGCTGCTGCTATTGAAGAGCAATCCTGAAGCAAGCACAACTAAAAGAACCCTGTCTTCAAGAAAACAAGATTCTTATGATATACCATTTCTCTCCCAGAACAGTTCTGTTAACAAACCCAGTGCTTTACCAGCATTCACATCAAGGCTGGGATATTACAAGTACCCAGTTACAGAGGTGTTCATTAAGCTCAGAGTAGATATTTGCAGATGTCTTAGAAGCTCTTCATCAAAAGCCAGGAAAATTTGGTTTAATATTTGAAAATCATAGTAATAATAATAAAAAACAATAAAAAATTGACCCCAAGTAAAATACCCCAGTCATGCCTTTAGATGCTAAATTTTAAAAGCTATTTAAAGAAAAAAGGTTTCATTTTTAATGAAGTTACCTTACAATATTCTTCAAAATTACATTTGGATTTTTCCAAGGACTCACCTTCCTTGGAAATGGATGACTTATTTTGCATATGGTATAACATTCTGATCTCTTTTTTAGTTTTTAGAAATCTCTTTAGAGTAATTTTCTGACTAGACAGACTGCATTAACAAATGCAGATAACCAAAGCATGCCTGGTTCCTGTCTGCATTGCACAGTCAGCCTATCATGAACTGGAAAACGGATAGCGTGCTGGTTAAGATTATATTCCTTAGCAGAACATAAATAACAAAACCAAAACCAGAACAAAACAAAAACAAACAAAAACAAACAAACAAACAAACAAACAAACAAACAAAAAAAACCGAAGTAGAAAATGTTTCTTGCGTGGCAAGATTCCTCATGCATCTGGCTAAAGTAATCCCAGTTATAGCAGTGGAGAAGGAACACTTTACCTGTGGTTTCTGTGTGGTTTATTGTGTTTGGCAGTCAATAAAGATCTGCTCCAGTCTAGAGCCACTCCAGCAGTGGTAGAGCAAGAACCAGTGGTAATACCTACAAATGCCACAGAAGAAGTGAGCACTGACACTTTTGAAAGTGTACCCCACAGAGTTTGTTCTATGGCTACTCAGGCTGATACTGAAATGACTGGAGGATCTATGGTCTTACCCATATTCCTGCACACATTTCAGTTACAAAATAAGCATATTGAAATAACATGGAGCATGACTTAAATCTGCCACAGCAAGGAGGAGCACAGTTCAAGGAGAAAGGCTTGCTTTTATTTTCTATCTTAAAGCCTTTTGAAATTGCTGTCCTCTTTCTTTCTCTTGCAAAATAAGCAAATGCTTGCTCAAAGGAAAGGTCAAGTACTTGATCCTACTTAAACATAAAAGATTATGCTTCTAATAAGAGCATTTAAGCAGATAACAGAAAATGATAGAGGAGAAAAATAATATAAGATTAATAAACTTTATTATTATTTCTGGCACTATCCTGCAAAAGTAGCGTACAAGCTAAATGTCTGCAGACACTAAACTCCAACAAAGATTTGTTTTTCCAGAAAAGGGTTGCTTTCTTTTATTGATAAGGACACTGCTAATCTCACAGAAATTAGACTTTAAAATAAAAATACCCAGAAATGCCATGTGCTACCATGCAGTCATGTTTCCAATTTCTTCTATATTTTTGAAATCCTGCATACTACTACTCAGGGCACAAAACCAGAACAGTGTCCCAAATGTGCTGTGCTTCCTTCTTTAAAGAAAGGATAGAAGAAAAGTTGGGATGATTGTGTGGAAGGAGAATGCTTTGTTATTTTTTCTGGCCTCTAGCAGCACAGCTCTGGTTCTGTTTACTGAGGTAAGACCACAAAGCCCCCTTGTGTCTAAGATAATTGGCACTCCTGGTTTGAGGATCAGTTAATGCACATCTTACAGCTGCAGTATAAGACTGCTGTGGCAGTGAATGCCTCAGGGCTCTGAGGTATCCAAACCTTCCTGCTCAATTGCCATGCCCATGGCCTACCAAAACATCACAAAGGAGGCTACATAAACCTTGGGGGTACCCATTCAGCTGGGCACAACTTAGCAAACCAGATTGATTGCACCTAGGTGAAACCAGTTAGCCCCAGTTTTTGGTGGGGGGGTTGTGGCTGGAGCCTGGACATAGAGAGCAAAGAGAACATCTACTAAGGTTGAGCCAAAGTACCTATGGTGCGTGAGAGGTACAGAAGAAAGCAGAAAGACACAGAGAGCCTGGTGACATGGACAAAGGCGATCTTTCTGTGAGCAAGATTATTTCCAGCTGAAGAAGGAAGTTGTTGAATCCACCATGGAGAGCTGCATGGTGTAGTATGGAGAGGTGGAATTCATCAAAGGTGAGATCCTGGTCTCTGAAGACACTTCTGCTCTAAATCTCAAGGGTGCTTCAGAGCAATGACAAGATACATCTATGTAAATGCTTTCAGGTATTTCATGGCTTTATGCAATTTGCTGCTTTTATTATGCAAGATGAAGTGAAGAAACAGTGGTGGGTTTTGAGCCCTTATGGTTGCTGAGGGTCTAGAACTAACTCACGCCATCAGAGTTATACCTTAGACCTTTCTCTGCAATGGTTGATATAGCTGAAACTTTAAATTCAAAAATTCCCCATCAAAGGGAGCGGTGAATATGCTTATGTCAGTGTTATGCTCACCTGCATTCCTCTCGTGCCATATTATTATATGCACAGTAACCATTCAGCATCCTAGTTGATATAATCCAATAGAATATAGGTGAAAAGGAACAAAATTAACTTTTTCACGTGGCATAAGTATTTTGATGTTCATCCTTAGGAGAAGGCTCTAGTGGTTTATAATCAAATTCTGTCTATATATAACTAATTAATATTGTTGAGATGTTAATGCATCAGTGGCTGTCAATGTATCCAAGATTTATTTTCACGAAACCTGTCATTACCCTGCCATTTCACACTCTCACTTGGGGTGAATCTGCATCACAAATAACTGTGCATATGTAAATGAAATATTAAAACTACGCCATTAGAATTAATCAGTCTAAAAATGCAAATTATGAGATTCCCCCAGTCTCTGAAGCAGTACCCAAGTGAGGGAAGATTATTTCCTACAACACTACACCATTCAGAGTTTGTCCAGAGATTCTCAGGACAGATTTACCCATCAGAGAAACATGAATGAGACTTAGACCTGAATGTTCCTGTTCTGTGGGGACCTTGAAAGACCATGGGCATGCTGGCCAGCAGCAACAGGCATTGCTTGTGGCCAATGGCATTAACACTTATATGACCTTCCCTTAACTCTGAATATCCTGGCCCCTGTGAGATGAGGCAAGCAGGGAGGTGAGGACATCAGCAGGTAACACATTGCTTGGCTCTGAGGCTCAGAACTCAATGCCCTGGAGAATTAAGCCAGGGGTTTCCATGAATATAGGTCTTTGCAGCCCTCCTCATCCCTTTCTTTTGGGATGAAAGCTTGAATTTGCAGTGCAGTGCAGCAGAAACTGTCATTAACCCATTACAATTATAGGAGTTGTACTTTGTCACCAATGTTTTGGGGTTGTTGTTTTGTTGATTTTTTTTGGCTTCTGACGTTCCAAGCAGGATGAAATCCTGGCAGGCTGTGTTGTGTGTGATCAAAGAAGTTATCTGATCTCTCTTCTAATGCAAGGTGTGCCATCTGGGAGAGCTGATGTCTGCATGAACAGGAAAGATGTGATTTCAGGGAAAGTGCTATTCCTAGACTTCTCTAAGAAGTGAGAAACAGATCATTATTTGTACTTGAGTTCTTCAGTTGGGAATCACCATTTCATGCTTTATATGGTAGGAACTTCACATGGACAAACAATATCTGACACAATATAGCCACTGCTGTGAGATAACAGTGACTTCACAAAAACTCGTAATATTTTCCTGTAAATCCAAACCACCTGGAAGTGACTATTTGGTGCTTGCATATGTAGCACTGCTGATTTCTGTGGGAGCACATTTGGCAGAGTGGTGAGAACCAAAAATAACTATATTTTATCCCACCACTTTAGCCATCTTGAGCTTTTTCAAAAGACCACAAGAACTGGTCCACCCCCTAGCCTCAGGTGTGCTGGTTAGATGGAGATGTCAGGTGAGAACCCCAGGTAACTTTTACAAATTCAGTCTTCAGCTGCCCCACTCACTCAACCACATGTTGCTTCACCAGCCAGAGATCATTTTACCCTAAGGCTAGGATAAAATACAGTTTTATTGGTGCTCTGATCAGATTTTGATAGTAATGCTGTGGTGTGTCAGGAACTGAGTTTCCAGTACAGGAACTCATATACTTTTTTTTTAAAAAAAGGTCTCCATATGTGACCAAGAATTGGTCATGTTCTATTAAAAAAGCAACCTTTAGAATCCATCCTTTCCCAGTTTACAGGTGCACAAAACAGATTGATTTTTTTTAAAAAGAAACACATACACACATACACTTTTTTTTTTTTTTTTTGACCTTCTATATCCAGATGCCTGAGGCAATCATGTTAAAAGTTTACCATCTGGCTGATAAAAGGCACAGAAGATTTTGGCCAGAAAGCTGGGCGTCCCATAAGTTTAGGAACTGATGAAAATATGGTTCATAGCAGAAACCCAAAAACAACCTTAATCGTAGCATTCTTTCACATTTGGATGCATTTGTGTATCTAATAATACAGCCTTATGTTCGTCCTCTTTAGAACAATTCCTGTTCAAGACAACATATAAATGCTCATAACCATCAATAAATGTTACAGCTACTGACCCTGGCAATCTCAATGTCAATTAGCAATCTTAGTTAATATACCTCTAGATTGGAGTTAGGGGAGTGGCAATCACAGACTGACTGACTTGCTGGTATATATATTTTATAACATTTGATCTCTGGTGTGCTCAGCAAAGCTGTGTGTGTTTCTGTACACTACAAAGCTGGAATATGCAGGTATTTGGTCAACTAAATAAAAGCTACATCCCTTGAGGGCAGTAAAAAGTTTGGAACAGCCATCAATGCAGACAATGAAAGTTAGTATTTCCTTTATTATGTACACAGAGAAATCCACGTTAGCATACAGTAAGGACCGGGTTATTGTGGCTGCACACACATGCACACAGAGAGAAGCACAAGAAGAAGGAATGCAGAGCTATTAATTGGGATTTGTATTCTAATTTATTCTCTCCACATAAAAAGAAGAAATACGATGCTGATGGCTCCCCGTTTTTCCCATACACAATCTGTGCACACTGTTCCCCTGCAAAGAGGAGAGGCTACCTTTGTTTCATGTGCATCTGCTCTTGCTACAGTACAAAAATGCTCCTTTGTTGAGCTGGGCAGCAGGAGTGCACGGAGGTGTAAGGAATCTAAGACCCCATCTTGTACTTTTTATCAGCTCCCCAGTGGATTACACACGCAGCACAATACAGTCATTACAAATAGTTACACATGAAAAGACCCAGCGCCTCACCAGCTCGCTGATGTGTCTGTCACTCTACTGACGGACATGCAGCAGGAATTGCTGCGATAAGAAATTTGTCTTTTTGTCCTCTTCACACCCCTCCCCGTGCACTCAGGAGAAAAGAGGATCGGCAATCTGTCTGCTCGCATCCCCAATAACCCACTGGGATATTAAACAACCCTCTCCTCCTCTCTGCACCCTTTGTTTAAAGCGACACCTCCAAAGATACGTTCTGTGGGCAATGGGAGGGAAGGGGGAAAAGGGATATTTACTTACAGAGCAGTAGCGGGCAGTTAATGCCACCTCCCGGAGCGGGGACAGGGGGTCACATCCCTGTGACAAACGTGCAGCGAGCAGACCGGCCTGCTCGCAGCAGAGAGCCGTGCAGCCGGCCGGGGCTCCGCGGCCCCGCCAGGAGAGCTGTGCCGGCTCCCGCTCCGCAGGCAGCGCTCTGAGGCAGGAGCCGCTGCCTTCCCAGCCCAGAGAAACCCCTCGCTATCATTTTACCATATAAGGAGACAAAAGCATCGCAGACTCTCATTCTTTGAGGCGCTCTGCAGCTGGCATTCGACACTTTCTCTATTCCAAGGGTGTCGATACTTCCCCCTCCTAAACATCTTGTCTTTCTTGGCCCCCTTCCTAAAATAAGGCTCCCTCTCCCCTCCTCCATTCTTTGTTTCTCTAAATCCCTGATGCTTATTAATAATACGGCTTTGCTAAATCCGAGAGCTCGCTCTTTACAGAAGGAGATGTTTTACAGCAACTCAAGCCCACTTGTAAGGCTCTTCACCTGGCTGAGAGGATAAAGTCCTTGGTTAAAATTGGTACGAGGCTTTATTTGCTTTGGTCATTTTGCCTGCTGAGTGTCTTGCCAAAGAAGAGTGAAACAACCTGTCTCTTTTCTCCTTTGTGGAGAGCTGCACATTTGTGCAAAGACCAAGTGTGCAAACATTTCTTTATGAGCATTCAGACCCCAGTCTAGTTTCTCTCCACCCTTCATTCTTGCCAAGCTTCCCCATAATCAGGAGGGATACGAACAAAAGCAGGGGAAATCAACGAAACCAAAACCAACCATCTTTTTGTGAGAGAAAGCCAAAGGAACAGATTGTGTCAGCACATGCTCAGTACCCAGTCCAGAGCCTTGCCAGTGTGCACATGGTAGGAGGAGGGGGAGCTATTAATCCTACTATAATCAGGAACCACTTTTTCTGCTACAAAATCCAATTTCATTTATCAACAATTCTAGCAGAAACACATTCTGCTAATCAAAACAGTGAGACTCCTGGGAAACCTCCCGGAGGGAAGAATTTGGATCAGAAGCACATGGGAGAAGTCTGCTCTCTGCAGCTTGAGGGGAAGGCTGGGGAGGCATTTCAGGGTAACTCTTCAGTAATGACTGGTGCTTGCCAAAGGGAGGTGCTTTGATATGAATGCTTTCAACCTAAAGGGAAACCAGAAGGATTAATATGGAAAGCCCATTATCCCGAGAGAGTCTTGCTGTTGTTTTATATCCAGAAGATGCCAGGTAATCCAGTTTTGAGTACAGGGTTCTGGCACGTGCCTGACCGGTGGTGTAGATGTGCACATAGGTTAGACAAGGGTTTGTCCTGCAAAACAAACTTTTGCCAGAACCCTGCCCTGTACTTGCTGTCTTATGAATCCAAATGTAGTCAGATTTGGAATGGGGGTGAAATGTGTTAGCTGGTCTCAGTGCTAGTCCAAATCTAGAAAACCACAGAATAAAATGGTGGGAAAGGGCCATTCCTAGTTCTTCTATCAAAAGCCAACTCTCCTTTATAGATGTGAGTTATTTTGATGACCAGAAATGATCTGCTTGTCAGTTGATCCAGCCTTTGCTGTTGAGTTTTCAAAACACAGGCATCATGTCCTGGAGGACAGCAGGCATACAGGATTAAGAATGCCATGGCAATTAAATCATGTTTAAATCAAAGCTGCTGCACTCCCCAGCCACATGGGGAGCCCCTGACTCTTCCCTTGAATTTGCAGTGGCACTGTAAAATGAATTAAACCAGAGAGTGAAAAATTTTCATTGAACTCATGATCTGCCTTGGAGCTGCACCTATATCTTGGGAGACCTACTGGTTGGTTTTCCAGTCCCATCAGTGGTTTTCTGGATGCCCTTGGACAGGACATTTCATCTTTCTGTTCATTAGCTTCACTGTCTGTATATATAAAGCTCAGGACAGCCAAACTCATAAGTGTAAGTTGCTAGGAAATTTACAAAGGACTAGCTAGGGCATAAATATAATAGGAGTAATAGTTTTTCTCTTTTAGGTTAAACTATTGCCCAGTGGCAACAATAATAATTTATTTCCATCTTAGTTACTGTTCTTACCTCTGATTTAGTAGTGTACATAAAAAAGGAAAAAGGCCTTGAAGATGTTTAGAATTGGGCTATTTGATTACAAACTGTTCTAAACAAACTAAATATTCTGAATGTGTTAATTGATTTTCTTCAATTTCCATGATATTTTTATTTCCCCATCTGTCCATTGACAGCTACTGCAACAAGTCTGACAGAGAACCCTGTGGTCATGCAAGACAAATGTTTTTCACAATTATAAGTTTAAATATACACTGGCTCCAGCTGAAATGATTTAGTTTATCAGTTGCAGGTTTGGGTTGACTTAAGGAAGATAAGGCAATTTTTGCCTAATTTAATATAACACCTCTGACTCCTTGAGGGCAGAAGAGCCTCTGCCAATTTAAAACCCATTGATTTGTGGGCTCACTATGGGACTTGACACTCAGCAGCCACATCAAGACTCTGTGGAGCTGTGAAAGGGACAAGGAAGGTTACCTGGCAGCACCTTCCCTCGTCCCGTGATGAGATGTATGCACTCCATCAAACACTACTAGGGAAGGGATGGGGAATGGCAGACTTCTCACCCTCCTTCAGGACCATTCACTCCACATTTATCTGGCAAGTAAATATTCATCAGTGACTGGCAGCCTTCTCCAGCGTGTTTCCCACCAGAATCAATTCCAACAGGTGTGGGTGGGTGGGACAGCCACAAATTTCATTAATTTTTAGAGAGATGGGGAGGAAAGGGCAGAGGCCCTTTCACTAACAAATTAATTATGTAACTCACTTCTTATTTTTCAATATCTAGATTTTACTTTTTATTTTTACTTCATTGGTTTTCTGAAGAACCCAGCAGAGTTCAGGCATCTTCAAGGCTTCAAAGGAGTCAATGAAAACGGGGGCAGTGCTTCCAATGGGGGCCTAAACCAAGAGTGGAAATGCAAGTACTGTGCAGTGATTTAGAAACTTATCCTATAGTTTATATTTTCCTCATGTATATAGCATTTCCATAGCATATGTTGCTTGTTTTTCAGCAATCTGTGCATTCAACAGGTTAATTCTGTGTGTAGAATGCTGTACCTCCGTATGGGGAAAAAAGGTGGAAATTGTACCATTTTCATAGCAGGACTTCTCAGGGTTTACTAAGCCTTCATAAGTCTCACTTCAGCTACTGGGCTGATGCTGGAATAGCTATAATTTCAGAACTTATCTCCTTTTCTTGCTGAAAAGAATGAACAAAGAAAAGTAGTGGAAAGAGACAGCTGGAAGCAGAATATTTTTATTTCCCCCAGTTTGAGACACAGAGAAATACAATGTCTCTGAGAGAGCAGGGGAGGGGAAAATATACACTTTTAGATTTGAAAATGGCTAAGCTACTGTCTTATTCCTTACTCCACCAATTTATCCTGGAAACTGTTAAGTTACTTTATCAGAATTCAACTAATCTCCTTTTTGATGCTTGAATCTGTGTAACACAAGCTGCAATTGAATATGAGAGGATGCATTTAGGAGAGCTGCTATTTTTGGCATTACTACTTAGGAAGAAGTGTAGACTAGTGCAGATGTTGCACTTTAGTTCATTAAACCTAAAATAACAGCTAGGCAATATTAAATCTTCCTGAAATTTCATTCTCCTAAAATGCTCACAGATATGTATTTTCCCCAAGATTATGAGGAATTTGCAAAGGATAAAAACATATTTTCAGCATGTATTTTCTTTCCCAATTCAGTTTCCAAGTCACAAGGCTTTTTTGCAATATTCTGATCTTCCTTTCTTCCCCTAGGAGACTCGAACCTCAAGTAGAAAGATATATCAGGTAAGAAATACCAGAATATCAATGTGGAAACATTAGTGGTTTAGAAACTCGAGTCTAATATGTAAAAAAAAAAAAAAATACTTCCATGTTTACCTTCTTAATATGTTTGAATAGTTTCCACATGCAGTGTTAAACAATTTTTTCAGTAATTTAGAGAAAGGTGCCATGGTTCAGTAGCATCAAAGAACTTCTGTTTTTCATAGGAAAAGTTATCTTTAGAAGGATAATATGAGGCTATGTTATAAGACAGATGATTGAGACTCAGATACAAGTGTGTCTCTGTGATAGCATGGTCCAGGATAGAGACAAAAGGATTTTAGACCATTATGGTCAGTTTGGACAAAGATTTAATTAATTTTCTGAGTTAGTCAGGACTTTCGATCCAGTTAGCCCCAGTTCCCTTCAGAGAAATCTATCTCCTGAAAAAGATGTCCCAAAGTGAATATGGCAGTGACACACCTGTCAAAATGTGGTCTGTCACTTTCTGTTGCTCCAGTAATTGCTCCCATATCCTTCTCTCTGTGGACAATTGAGATGTAAGAGAGGGCTTGCAATGGATGACCCAGGCAAAAAGACAGCTGTGTCCTTTTTTATGCTGCTTTCCTCTCTCCCAGCTGAGTAGACAAACAACTTTTATCACTGATGTGCATAGGAAAAAATTTGATCACAGAGGAGAAGTAGTAGTGGTGTAGTGGTGCTTGACCACTGAAGAAGCAGACAGAACACCAGAGGAAGCTTCAAGGATCAACCCAGGGCTTAAAGGAATGGGATTTAAGGAAAATCCCTCTTGTTGATAGATGAGTTTCCAAAAGCTTGGAAATCTGAGGCACCATGTTACAGAACTGACAGGTCCTTCACCGGACAAGCAGCATTGTCAGAAAATCTATCCAAGGACCTCATGGATTTAAAAAAAAGCCATAGAGGCCATTGCAGGATAAAGGCAGCCCATCAAACAACTCCCCAAGAAGTAGCTGCCTGTACCCTGAACAGCCCTCACCAGGCTGAGAACTGCATGAAGAAATAATGAAGATTTACAACAAAGAGAGTGGAAGACAACAATTCTTATGTCTTTTCCCCAGTCAATTCTTATGTCTTTCCCCTGTATTCTTATGGAATACAGTCTTACCCCCTTCTTTCCCTAGCATTCTTTCTCATTCTTTCCCCTCACTAGGGAATGGATGGTGTCTTTACTTTTAAGGAAACTAGAGTGAAATATTTTGGTCTCTCCCATCTTCACACTTCTTTGGCTTCTAAGTGTTCACTAAACCATTCACCTCCACAGTTTGTTCATTTGTAACCAATGGTAGAGATCTTGGTGCCATGTCTTCAGAAGTGCTTTGGGATAGAGGCACAACCCCCAACAACAGGTGACAGGTCTTCATCTGACTCTAAATTATAATAGTGCAGGGACCTATGCAGAGGAGCTCTTGCTTCTTTCCTTTTTTCTGGATTCAACTTGACTGCCATGTGGGGCCTGAATATGGCAGATGGGAAGAGTCTTTTGGGTTTCCTACCCCTGCAGATGGAATCTGGGATGTCAAATTACTACAGAGGTTGCAGTAATTGCTGGTCTTCTGAGCTGGCAAATACTACCCCTTAATTTAGGATTTATTAATTTTAGTATAATCATGATTTATCATTCCCTGTTCCAGACGCATGAAACAAACACACTGTGATTGTTCCAACTAATCACTCTGTATCTCTGACAGCATCAGAGACTTGCTATTCTGTAAAAAATAGCTCCCATTCCCTCTGGTGTTCCCAGCAGCACACTTCAGCATTTTTAGGCAATCCCCTTTCCATAGTCTTTCCACCTCCCACTTCTCATGGTTTCTTCTCCAAAACCTTACTTCTGTGTGTATAATTTGCTTCTGCTCCCCTTAGCACTTTTTGCTAAAACACTGCCAGTCCTTCTGACACTAGCAATTNCATAAAAGTCTTTGCTTCTGCTCCCCTTAGCACTTTTTCTGCCTGCACTCCTGATAGCTGTTATCACCCTCTGGAAATAACCAACAGCAACATTTGAGACTACCATATCACTTTATCAGACGGCCAGAGGCCTCAGGAACTTCTGAGCAGAGACAGGTTTGAAAAACTGAGCAGTTGACAGACACCTTAAGAACTTACCTAACTTATTTCCAAGGCAGAAATGACAATGTCTAAGTCATTCCTGGCAGATCTTTGTCTAATTTGCCCTTAAGGATTAACATTAGGANGGAAGGAAGGAAGGAAGGAAGGAAGGAAGGAAGGAAGGAAGGAAGGAAGATTTAGACTAAAGTTTTCAGTCTAACATTCATGCCTGTAGAGGATGAATGGTGTCAGGCAGAATTTGTCCTTTGTAGTTATTCAGATTACACCTCAGCAATATGAGAATCACTGAAAGCAGGGTTCCTCCAATTTGTTATGCTGCTCTTGGGAAATGTCTTGGGAAGAAAGTGAGAAGAGAATATAATGATATCTCTTCAAAATACTCTGCCAGCCTCCAGCAACTTTTGGCTTGGGGATTTCTCAACCTGGAGGCAGTATCCATACTGAATATCACTTTCATGAACTTGCAGTTCCCTCCTGATTGCCTGAAAGGAAATTCACAGTTTCCAGTAACAGGTAGCTCTGCTCTGTGCTGCTGAAGAACCATCTTCCTCATGTTAATTTTGAACATATTACCTACTAGTTTCATCTGAGGCCTCCTAGATCTTACCTTTGGAGGTATAATGAGAAGCTGATCTTTATTCATATGCTACAGGCTGTTCATGTCTTTGTCAATCTTTATCATATCTCCCCTCAGCCATCTGTCCTAGGCCAGGGAGTCCCAGTCTACCTGTTCAGTCTATGTGAAAGCTACTTCTTGTGCTTTATCATTCCTCCTCAAACTTTTTCAATATGACAATTTAGTTTTTCAGGTGATGTGGCCAAAACTTTAACATTCAGTTTGCATTTTGGCTGCTTGTGTTCTGTTGTTTTGGAGTTTTTTTGTAAACCTCTATATAAATTTCTCTAAACCTCTAAATTTCACACCCAGCTAGACATCTCAGAACCATTACTTTATGGCTAAAGTTACATTTCCCCCCCACATTCACCGTTTTTTGCTCATCTGTATTCAGTTTGAGATGCTGTTCTAGTGCCCACTCATCCTGCTGCCTGAGATCCTTTTCTCTCATCTGATTTCTCAGTCTTAGAAGAATTTCCACTAATAATCTGCTATTAATCTCTACTGTAAGACCTATCTATCTTTCATTTGATTTTATGTGATACATGCAAATATCTTACCTCTTATCCTACTACTATTTAAGTGTTTTTAAGGTTTTGGGGTGGGGGCTCTTATTGAACACATGGAAAAGGACAAATAGGCAGATGCTGTCAACCAAAGATCTGCATCTCCATGCTGTTTATCATCTTACAGGAGCCTGATGGATTTGTAGAACATGATTTCTCCTTACCAAACTATATTGAATTTCTCCACATGTTTCATATTTACCCAGTTTCTCTACTCTGTGTAGTGATTTCTACTAAATTTGTCAGTCTTACCAGGCTCTATTTCTTCCATTTTCTCTTGGAAGCATTTAAAAAGGCTGATGCTGTACTGGATACATTCAGGTGCTCAGTTCTAAGTCTGTTTTAAATAAGAGGCCATGGACTATAATTTCAGCTAATTCATCGTTCAGTCCCTTAAACCTGTTGGATGAACACCATCTGGTTCTAACATTTTCTTCCTATTCTTTTGTTTATTTGCTCCATACTTCTTCTACAGACACTTCAGCTTGAAATAGATCCTCTGATGATATCCATGAGGAAGCATTCTGCTGCAGGAAGCTCTCCAAGCTCCTCACAATGAACACAGGAGCAAAAAAAATAGATCATTTTACCTCTTCTTGTTACAGCCATCTCTTCCTCAAGGGCTGGTTATCTGTTGGCTCTATCATTCCCCAAACCCTTCAACTTGCCTAATATTCAAAAGAAGCATACAGTTGAAAATCACTTCTCAAATTACCTCAGACTCATCATATTTTGATGTAAGTAGAAACAGCCACCTTCTCCAGTCTGACTATGATTGGGGACATCCTGTTTTGAAGAAAGATCCTTCTATATGGCAACAATTATTTTTCTTCTCAGCTACTGTTTGTTTACACTACAGATAAACTGAGAGGGTCAGAGATGTAGGCTCAGGCATATATTATGATTGAGTATATGAGCTTAGATTGTACACTTTGAAGTAGAGTCCTTGCTGTTGATCTTCTTAGGCCTGTGCTTACTTTGAACCCTATAAGTCCTTTAAATAATAGGATTAAAATAATAATTTGATTGCTGATATGAATTTCATGTCTACCACTTCACATAGAGCTGAAAAAATATACCATCCATTGTCAGCCTGATAGGCATATGGATTGTGTTTGTCCCTGCCAAGTTTATATTCCCATGGCTGTCTAATGGAGCTGCTCTCTTAATGTGAATGAAATTCAAATGTGAGTAAAATAAAAGAAAGACTTGTAACAGTGGCTTGTCTTGAAGATGAAGTGTCTCTTGCTGGAAGATAAGTAATTTTAGAGAGGAAGCAGTGAAGCAGTGAATTATGAAGCAGTGCTAGTCCTTTTGCTTATCGCTAACATCTAACTGTAAAGTCCAGGGAGTCCTGGCAGGGTTGCTACGATGTAAATGCCTTACATGACTGAGCACTGCCCATCTGTCTGTCCCTGAAGAGCCTGTCCAAAATGATGCTGACTCTTCCTTTTATCCAGAAGGTTTTCCAGGAACCCAGACTTCTCATTTGCAACGAACAAACACTTGGATATCCAGCAAAAAATGTGAGGAAGGGGCTGGCTTGTCTGGCAGCAAACACAGCACTGGCAGGTAGTGGGAACTTCACTTGCAGGAGAGGGCAGAGGAAGACCTGTGAGGAAGGCAGACTGCTCAGCCTGAGTGCCTACAGCACTTCCAGAGCCATGCCCACACTGCTTCTCCTGCCAGCTTTCTCTGTGAGCTTGTCCTGGACCCAGCACTGTTTGCTATTTCCTTCAGTATGCTGCAGATCCACCCTACATTTGGATTAATAAACACAGGGCAAAAAAGCAGAGTAGAAGCATGACTGCCCTCAGATCTGGTCTGTAGAAGACCCTCACTTCTTTTTTCTGAATTAGGAAAAGTGCTATTTTTCTTCCCTAAAAGGATGTTGAGAGAAGAAATACTCGACAGTGAAATGCAGGTCAGGCAAGCACATAACACATCATGCGTTTAACCTGTGCTCACACAAATTCCTGAGTGGGGTTTATATGGTGGGGTTGAAAAGTACAACAGAGAGAGAGAACTCTCTCTGTTCTGAGAAATTCCTCTCTGTTATTGTTCTGTACCAAAAGTGCCATGCTGTATCTCTCTCTTTGTATTATAATTAGTGTTCTAAGCCACTGAGTGTCCTGCTGCCTTCTACACCCAATGCTGGAGGCTGGGAGATGTGTTGCAATGGAAACCAAGCATAGGGAATTAGGAAACCAAGCATTTAAAAAATGGGATAAATAATAGAATAATGGGCTTCTGTGTGATGGCATCTATTGCTTGCAGGTATTTCTGTTTTCATATGGTAATCTCTAGGCATGTTGGGCTTTGCTTCCCTAGCCACAGACTACCAAAAAGGAGCACTAGTCAATGCTGTCAATGCTTCCCTCCTACAGAAAGCATGCAAATTTCTAGGAAGACTTTGGGGAAAATCTGTTCAGCTTGACAGGGAATATGCTAATCTGAAAGCCCACTAGCTTTGTTTATGGAGTGTGTGAGGCAGCTTCTGTCCCCACTTATATGCTCATTTTATTCTCATGACAAATTACTTATTTTCCTTTTTAAAGGAAAGTTTTACTCTCATTTGTTGTGATATGGGAGTTCCAGAGATACTGCAGGAAAAAGAAAGACTATTATAAAAGAGAACCTGTGTCAGTGGCTTCATAAAAAATATTACTGAAAATATGAAGTGAAACTGAGGGACATTTTTTTCTTCTAGCTCTTTCAGTTTCACTAATTCTTGGTAAGAGTGTCTTAACAGTAGCCAGTAAATCAACCTGCAGCAGAAACATTTTGAGTTTTATGAAGCTGATGGATCCCTTTGAAATGTCTATGGTAGTCCTCCTTCCATGTTTGTCAGAGGGAGTTGAGCAAAACCAGGCAAAATTGCTCCATCTGCTTTCAGAGAAACTAGGACTCTGTGCAATATGACCTATGTTTCTCAAAGCTGATCAGCGTTGGATGATGAACATTGTTGAAACAGCCTGAGATTTATCAGCATGAAACTGTACTTACTGTGATATAAAGCCAAAGATAAAATATTGCAGTCTGTAATAATTCATCTCACTGAAAAACAACTGTGTCAGAGTGTCTGTGTTTGGTTAGAAAACACACAGCCACAAAAAAAGGAAAAATGATGAGAAAAAATATGCAAATGTACTTTTCTGGTACAAATCCACACAAGTTTGGCACTACTAAAATTAGGAGGAAAAGAAAGAGATCTGAGGTTTGTTAAAATAATCTGTGGATGCATCTGAGAGAACTCCCATTGATATCTGTGGGGCCAGGATTTTACCCCCGAGTCAGTATTCACAACCACTTCCTTCTCTGGTTTTCTTCCTTGTAAAATAGCCTTTTACATTTTCTGTATTAAAGAAATGTTTGAATGAGGCTGCTCCCTCACAGCCCCTTGCCAGCTGCAGTCAAAGGTCTGCCTTGTTCTGATGGCTTGCTGTTTGCAAGGGAAAAAGTAAAGTTATTCATCCACTAATCATATTTTTAACTGCTAGGTAAGAACAAAATATTATTGTTGGAGATTGCCTTTAAAATGGCTTCGCTTTGGAAACAGGCTTTGGGTCTTTTTGTTTAATTTCACTTTGAAATTCAAATCCCTTGAAAAATCACAGCATTAGTATGTATGTTCCTGTATTTTGTTCCAGCTAAAGACTTTTGGCCAACACAGTTTTTTTAAAAAGCTAATGCTTTGCTGTACATGATTGGAATGCTGCTTCTGGTTCTTGTTTTTAAAAGGGAACACTGTCAATACACCAGTGGCTACAATATTTTAACACTAAGTGCCCAACCAGGATGATTTTCTCATTTTTATTGTTTTAGCCTGAGGCTTGGAAGATAGACAAAGAATTTGAGGACATGAGAAAATTTCTAGTATGCAAGAAGTGAGACTACTCTATTAATAATTACTGGTTTTGTACACGATATCTTTATTGCACAATTTACTGTGGAAGCACATCAGTGTAGCTTAATAGCAAGATCTTGCAATAACCAGATGAGTGAAAGCAGCTGCCATGTCCCACTGGTGTCCCTCTAAAATGTGGCATTCTCTGGTGGGACGTGCTACCTTTGGGCTCCAGGTAAACTCATCTCACCATAGGGGAGCAGAAGATTGGAGCTCTGTGCAGATCTGACCAGACCATGGTGTAGTGGCAAGATGGTTATGGCTGGAGAACAGGGAGACATGTGCAGATGCTGGCATCCATGTGGGGACAGCGAGCCCCAAGATAAGATAAGTGTGTGTGCAGATAAACTGGTATTTTGCATTACTTTATTCTTCCACTTAAGTTATGTGTTGTTCTTGACATGAAAGGTGGAACAAACTTGTCCCTAAGCGTGTTGTCTCAGCACTATCTACACTGACTGCCACAACTCCCACCAGCATAACCCTGGAAAGCTATGCCAGACATGACATATTGCCTGAGGACATCAACCATGGCAGTGAGTGCCTGTCACAGGTGAGGCTGGATACATGGGGGCAACCTCAGAGGCCATGTCTTTACTCATAAATCAAACAGGACACCAGGATGCTCCCAGGCACTGAGATTCAGTCACCTGTGCTGGTCTGTTGACCAGATATGTAGGGCTCTCCCTGCTGGGCATGGCCTGAGAGCAAATCCTACCTCTAGAACGTGTTTTGGATGTGTTCACTTGATTTCAGAGGCCATGAGTGTGTAATGGCCCAGGGCTGCATTTCCTGCAGGAGCACTGCCAGGTACATGCTGCTATGGCAGAGCCCAAGAGACAGCCGTGGGACCAGACCAAAGTGCTGCACCAATTGCACAGATGGGAACACCCACCTCTCATCTTAAGTCAGCGCATCTCCAGCAGCTTTAGACCAAGTAATCATCTGACCTCCTGCCTTTGAAATCCTCACGTAGGATCTGACCTCCATCCCAAGCATTTTAAAGTGGGCTGTCCTTTCCTACAAGTACTGGCTTTGGGTCAGGAGTCCTGCTCCTCAGGGCACCAGGGACCTGAGATCCTGTCAAAGCCCATGAAGGACTCAGCATCTGAAAAAACCTTTCTTTCTAAGTTCTTGAATAATGGAATAGTAAACAAACTCTAGTGCAGTGTTTGATAGCTTTAGCTTTTAGGCTAAAAGTAAATGAATATTTCTTACCTTTGTGTTGTATTTTGTGATCCTTAAAATCCTTTGGTTATAAGCATATTTATAATAAAAATGTATCTGTAAATGAATCCAAACAAATGTATGCACATGCACAAATAATCTTATTTTACCTAAGAGGTGTTCTTTTACTGGCTTCATTTGAAAATTAATGCTTTCATGAGATGAGGTTAAAAGTAATTTAATGTAACAATATCCCAATAATTGGCATTTGGCAGTTATTGCTAATGCTATTTTACAGGCTAGTTTTGATGAATTCCTGCTTTGACACACAGTTATGATTCAGTCCTTTGCTTTCTTTTCCCTTTTCCCTCAGCTGCTGTAATCCATAACAAGTAATTCTTTAAAACATGAGATCAGCAAGCATCACCTGTAATTTTCCTTTTTTTCTTTCATGGCCACTAGAAAATGGTCTGAAAGACAAGAAAAAAGTAAAATGTTCCTTCTGTCTGTCCACTTTTTTTCCAGTATCCATTCATTTTTCAAACATTCAACATAAAGAAGAAAATGCTGATAGAGGGGGAAAAAACTCCAAAAACTAATTAAAAGCTTTCTGCCTGAAGTAATTCAGTTTGCTATTCAAACCAAGGAAGTGTCTATAGTTAGATACGGCTGTGTTCCTTGAGAACATGGACACATGACAGTGTATTATTAGTGAAGAAACTAAAGAGCAGCTGTTAGTTAGCACCTGGTTCCCAATAGCAGACTGGGAATACAAAGAGAGATTCTCTGTGTGTACCTTGGCAGCAAGAGAGGAACAAACATCTTAAAGTCCACTCTTCCTCTGAGAAAGCAGCACTCCCCTCAAGATGTCTGAGCAGAGCCCTGAGAAGTGATGGCAAACAGCAAGTGGAAAGGAGAAAAAGGCTCAAAGGACAGTAAAAACCAAAATGAGGTGTTATCTTACCTTGCTGCAGCTCAGTGCTGCCTCTGCTCATGAGTCTGTGAATGAGAGAGGACAGGCCAGACTTGCCTCTTTATTGGATTGCCCAAGCTATATGTTTCGTAATTAGGCAGTTGGGCATCCGTGCTTTGGGTGAGCTATAAATATAGTATCTCCAAAGCAGCAGCCATGGGCAGGAGATAAGGGCTGCAGCACCTCTGTGCTAACCACCTTTTAAGGCATCACAGCTAGAGGTGCATGAGGGCCCTGATGGGAAGGGCTGTTGTGCTCTTGAGTAGTGCCAACCTGTCACATTGCTGCATTTGGAAGTCCTTCAGGAGGTGCTGCAAGGCACCCCGAGGAGATGGCAGTATTTCAGGGCTCAGTATTTTGTCTGAGATATGATCAGCTCTTATTTATCAATTAGATTATTTTTCAGGCCTTTGGGATTGACAGGAACACCTTAAGAAGTGCTGACTGCTCTGTGGATGTAACAAACCTGATTAGTCCTTCATCTGTCCATCTGTCCACCCCAGGTGTGCAGCCCTATTGCAGGGTACTTTGTGTCTTGTATCCTGCTTTGTTTTTGCCCTGCACCTCCTCATGCAGGAAGCTGCGGTGCCACCTCACTACAAAAGACAGCAGCTTTAGAGCTTAGCCTGAGATCACAAAGTAAGTCTGTGTTGGCAGCAGGACTGTAGCTCAGGGGTGAACTTTCTGCTCAGGGCTTGTCGTGCCCTTCCTGCTGCAAGGTAAGTGTGATGCTGGGTGAAGGGGACACTTGTACATGAAAAAAGAACCAAGATATTTGAGGTGGAAAAAAGCTCTTCTAGTAGCTCCCATGGGGACAGTCTTGCTGGCTGGGGGGGGAAAACCTGTCCAAGCAAGGCTCAGTGTAGAGGTGGGGTTATGAGCTGCCTACCTCCTTGCCAATATTTGGTCCATCTCTGCATTTCAACGTTCTTCTGCAGAGAAAGTTGTAGCAAAGACATGATCCTTGGTATAAAGCTGAACTATTTTAAGGGGAGGAAAAGGAAAACCTCTCTGTAAGATGGGGTGGTGAAGAAGTAACATCAGGCAGACTCTGTGTGCAGGCAAATGACTCCACAGCAACACACTCATCTGAGGAAGTGTGGTGCTGTTGAATTGAGGTTGCTGGTTGTTCCTCCCCCTGGCTGAAGCAGCAGTACTTGACAAGAGATTCAGTTCTTTTGCTGATTTATTTATTACTTCTATGGTCCTGAAGAAACCTCATTCCCTTAATCTCCTGCTTCTCTCTCTCTTTGTCAGAGCTCTGGTTCAGCAATAGTCCTTAGGAGTGAGCATCACCTCCCAGCTTGTCTCTGAGCAGTTTGGACAACAAGTGTAGGTCAAGCTGCAGAGACTGGATATTAACACAAACTGTGTGCCAGGCTTTTGGCATGACAAACTGATTTATGGCTTGACATGGAGCCCAGTCGGGTTTTATGGTTTTAACTCCAAACCAATGAGAAGTTGGCATCTGAGGCATTCATCCTACCATTAAAAAGCTCGCAACAGCATGTCCTCAGCCTCTGCCAAGCAACATGATTTGACAGCCTGAGTCAAGCCTCTGGCAGAAAATGACTTTCACACATCTCCTTTTATCCCTGCAGGAATGCCTAGCTTCCAAGCACCATGGATGAGGAGCGTGGCCTAGAGACTTTGGTTAGGGAAATAAGAGAAATATCCCACAGGTTCCTGGGGAAAGTATTGTTCATCCTAGATCTAGTGGCCTTTTTCCTCATATTTCTTTAGCTACCATGTAAACAGCCCTTTCACATTTCCCAGAACAATAAACTGTTATGAAAAGCTGTTTAAGCAGCAAAAATGGGGTAGTTAAGACATATGTTTGGACAGCTCTGGAAAGCCTCAACCTTTTCATGTTAGCCAATTTTTTTGTTTGCATGACTCAAAGGTCCAGCTGATATTGTAGAAACAACCTGGATAAACGATGGTTGTCCCCTGCTCCAGTCCAGGATGTTCTGGGCATTTATGACATCTTTAATCCCCAGGTGTCAGCCTGACTGCAGAACATTTTTGGATCTGGTGTGCACATCCAGCAACCAGGGACCAGCTTGGGGTAAATGTTGCCTTCCAGCGCACTTAATCTAAAAATTTGAGAAGGTGGATTACAGATCTGCTAATGCAAACTTTACTCTTTCTCTCTGATAAGAGAAAATGTTCTCTAAATTTGGTTACCCCCCACTGTCCTGCTAGTTAAACTGTCCCAGTTTCATTTTGGGTGTTGCTTTACTCTCGAGGACCCTCACCAGGGAAAGGACTCCTTGAAAAAGAATGCTGCCAGTAAGCTAAATCATCAGCAACATGTCAGGCCTTGATCCTGTGCTCCTGGCAGCAGGTGACAGCTCAGCTACTTCCTTGAGATGGGCAGAGGAATGCCCCCACATTTAGGGGACCAGCACTTCCAGGGTACAGAAGGGTGACAGGCTAGCAGTAGAGGAGAGGTATTCCTGTGGATGTTGTCAGGAGCAGAGACAACTCCAGGTGTCTCAGCTATACAGTGGCATTGGAATTTAGCCTTTATGAAAAGGGATGGGGGCTGAGGCTCTCTATCCCACAGCAGTGATAGCATTGCTTGGCACAGGCCCCCTTGCCCTTTCCATGGGGCTGTAGCCCCACAGCCAGCCCTGCTGCTTCCATGGCCGAGGCACAGGCAGGAAGCAAAGCAAGAACTTCAGCCAGTTCCCTACTCCAAGGCAATGGGATGTGTATGTACAAGAAGAGTTGCTTTACAATCACAGAATCATTTAGGTTGGAAAAGACCTTTAAGATCATTGTGTCCAAATGCTCTTTAGAAATGGAAATACTGCAAGCTGTAAAGCACAGCTCCCTTGGAAACCATACCAAGGTGTCACTAGCCATCCATTGCACTAAGGTTAGATGTTTTACCACTAACTCCTCACAATCAGGATTCGCCCTGCCATTCTCTGCAAGTCACAGAAGATGCCAGAGTGTGGGCATCCAAGAAGAATGTAAATGTTCAGGATAGATTTAACAACCCAAAATCTAACCAGCTTGCCCTGGTAGTGTGTTTACTAAAAGAAGAGCTCTACTACCAGATATTCATGGGAATCTGCCCTTGCTGTTCTGACATTTGTGTTCATGGTGGGTAGAACAGTGATTAAAACTGTGTTATGATGTTGTTGAGCCTTTAATCTAATTTGAGGGATTTAGACATGGGTTCTGTACATATGATATTGACTGCCAGAAACTTAGCAGCAGAGCCAGAGGGGAAGAGGGCACCTGTGGAGATTGTGCTGGCAGTCAATATTTTGCAAACACTTCACACTTAGGTTCTCACAGTGAGAAAGATGGGATTAGTATTTGCTGTTATGAGCAGGGGGCTCAGCTGTGTTAGCTGTGTTAGCCTGTTGACTTCTTCTAGCCCTTCACAGCCACAGGTCACACCAGTGCCTTCCAAATTAGACATCTGCACATAAAACTCCACACCCAGGGCCCCCCCCACGCACCTGGGGGAATACCTGGAGGATCCCAACCCCACCTCTCTCCTGGTGTTCCTCATTGACATCGTTGTGCTCAGACAATGGGACACAGGTGAGATGTAGGTGCTTTCATAGGAAGCAGCAAGGCACGATGATGTCCAAAGGCCTCATCTCTGTCTGATTTTCTTTCCTGACCTGTGTTTTGAGTTGAAGCTCCAAGAAGATGTCATTGTTGCAAAGATATGCTCAGGCCTGAGACCAGGTTGAAACACTGAGAGCCCTGGGACCTGGGTGTTTTCCATGGATGCTCTCATCAGCAGATCACCTCTCACAGTTTTTGCCATCAAAAGCTGGCATCTGGTGTAAGCTAGTTATCTGTGTGCTCTCTATGGGACCTGGAGGTGCCTATCTCTTGCTGCTGATTACCTGGTAAGAGAAGATGGCTCACACCAGACTTTCCCTCACATACATTTTGTCACCAGCTAACTTCTGGTCTCTGAATTCATGTAAACTGTGCCTCACTCAGCATGACATGCCCTTGCTTTAAGTAGTGTGCCACAAAAATGCCTCAGTTGGGTGAGATGTAGGTTAACCTAGCCTATTTTCTTGCCTCCAGCCAGTAGTTTGTGCTTGTGAATATATATATCCCAGAACAATTGTCTGAATTCCCATAGGTTTTGGGTTGGGAACTCTCTGAGACAGAAGCAAATTATATTTTATGACCTTGATGCATGTTTTTCTCTTTTCTTTCCGTTAATTTTCTGCTGTTTCTGATCCCAAACACTTGAGGTGTTTGTTCTGTCCCATGCCCAGTCTCTGCAGCTTGTACCCCTTGGGCTGTGAGAGCTCAGAGCACAGGCAGGAGCTCTTCCTAGCACAAACAATGCCACATTTGGGTAAATGATACAGATAAGCCTGAGTTTGAAAATTCAGACACCCAACTCTCTCCAAAACCTCTAAAACCAAACTTTGCATGGAAAACCTAGGGAGAATTTCCATTTCTCCCCCTCTCCATCCTGTGTCCCACTCACACTGAGGGAGATGAATCCAGTCCCCAGGCTGCCTTTCTGTGCCTACTTAATGACCTCACGTCTCAGGGTTCACTTTGCAGACCTGATGACACAGCACTGACAAATGCCCTGAGTGAAGAGAGAACTGGGTGGTGACTCTTAAGTCAGAGGG
Organism: Buphagus erythrorhynchus; assembly: GCA_013400855.1. NCBI lineage: Eukaryota > Metazoa > Chordata > Aves > Passeriformes > Sturnidae > Buphagus > Buphagus erythrorhynchus. The sequence continues at coordinate 26,745 of VZTT01019280.1, read as the reverse complement.
AGCTCTGGATATATTTTCAGAGTACAAACAAAGTTGGAAAAACAGAAATCATTTCTTCTTCACTCCTCCACTTATCTGCCCAGAAAATATCACAGCTCACAAAAGGCCACTGCTCTTAGCAGCTGTTTCATGGCCTCATCTCTGCCCTTTCCCATTTTGGCTGAAATACTTGTTCAGTATGCTTTAGCTGCTGTTTTTGGATCATGCTATGGCTTCTTCAGTCCAAAACTAAATCTACCCTCATAATCCACCTAAATAAGTCCTTACAAAGTAACCAGGCTTCACTTAACAGCAATAAAATCTTTTGTGGTTTGTAGTGGCAAAAGGATTCAAGTGATTGCCTGAGTTCAAAGCAGATGAGATAACCAGTTCCAGTAACACTGAATTTTGGTGCCCTGTTTGCCCACTTACCTGCCTATTTGAACTAATGCCTTTACCCCACTCTACCTAACTCCACCAGTAAGTATATGTGCAAAAAATTCTTTCAGGGCTCCTTTTAGAAGAGAGTAAGTTTCTCCTGAGGTAACTCTTATCTCAGAGAAGTACAGTGCTGTGACCCCAATAGCAGGAGTCAGGAGTTGCCTCTAGCAAAATGAAGAAATCAAGAGCCCAGCCTGCTTTGCCTGCCTCCAAGTATGAGGCTGCTTGTATGGATCAGGAATTTTAGACTAAGCAGTTTTATTTTGGCATGCACAAACACAAAAGCAGACTTTTGTAACAGAAACTGCAGATTGCCTTAAGCATAGGTGTAATCACCAGCCTGCCCATAATAAGTGATAATAATCCCAGCTCTGACATTAATTCATGGTGTGGCCTTGGACACAACGCTCACATTCGTGTTATCCAACCTGGCAAGTAAATGCAAGTCCCAGTGGTGGACAGAGATGGTGCAAGTGCCAAGCACTTTGAAAAAAAATCCAATTAAGCTTCCAAGGGCTCAGGTTTCCTACTTGTAGGGGAAACTATGAGAGAGATCAATGCTCAAAAACAAGATCTGAAAAATACACTGAGATGATAAAAAACCCAGCCCTCTGTGGACTTAGAGTTTTCCACACCTCTACAGCTAGTGAAAGAATCTTTCTCTCAGGAGCCCATTTCCCAGCAAAATGTCTCAAGACTAGCTGTGATAGCTCTTTCCCCACATCTGACTCAAGTTTCATGCTGAGTGAGGAGTACATGGTCTTGAATGGAGGTGCTTCAGCACCTCAAAATCATCCTGTCTGCACCCATTACTACATTGCAGTCAATAAGCTTTCCTTAGGCTATATAAAATAGGACTTTAGATGTAAAATTGTATGACATTCTACTACCCTCAAAGGCACTTTCCAAAACAGTGTGCAAATGAAAACTAGGATAATGCAGCTGGAAATGGTGATAAATCTAAAATTTTTCACAAAACTGCTTAAGCCTTGTATTGTGCCTGCACATTGTGGAGTAGGGCAGTAATCCCCTTTTTTGATGTTGCCCTAATGCAAGCCTGGTGGCTCAGGTTAGCCTGCTGAAGGCCATCAAGTGCAATTTGAAACAAGCCTAGTGATATTAAAAAGTTGTGTTTATGAAGAGCAGCTGTGGTTGTTACAGAATATATCCTTCCCCTGGACACATAATCAACAGGTAACTCAATCTTTGCTAGAGCTTTGCTGAAAGAAGTGCAGCCTAGGGCTACCGTGTACCTCTTAGGCTTTTTAGCACAATGAGGAGAATTTCATTGTAAAGCCTAGATTAGTCTGGATGCAAGTCCTCAGATTAATGTTCAACCTGCCACCTGCCACTGCCCCTTACCCAGATCCTGTATGTGATTACAGTAAACTTCAAGTGCTTCTTTTCTTTTTATGTTGGGTCACTCATTTTCTCCTCCATAACATAAAAACTCTGAATGTGATTGAATTAATGCTTATCTTTTTCTGTGATGCCTTTTGTGAGAGCTCATAGTGATTTCACTGATGGATCGAAAAAGTTACATGTATTAAAACTGCCATTAATTTTATGGTTGAGTTTAACAGAGAGCATGACATTTACCAGGAGGACAGCACTTTATGGCACCTCAGTTAAATAATAGCTACTTCTGACATCATTTGGGCTGCTCAGATTTTTCAAAAACAAATTATCAGCTCTGTGGACATGCATTAATTTGAAAGACTTGACAGACATGTTCAGCTATTAAGTTGTTGGAGTGCAGAAATCAAAACCAAAGGAGACATGACATGTCTCTGCTATATAGGCCTTCTCAGCCAAGACTGGCTACATTTTGACACACTGATCAAAATGCACAAATATCCCTCTGATTTTAAAATTGCTGGGGAAAAACTCCAGTGTCTTTTTTATGCTTTAAAAAGATGCATTTACATTCAATATGACTGAAGGGCAGTGAGATTAGAGTCTATATCATGCAAAACCTGCCTTCTGTTTTTGCACATAGCTTGACTATGAATTTGCTGATCTTTTTCTAATGATACCTGTATGCATACCTCATAAAACCATCATCCAATGTAATACTAGACCACCTTAGTATTACCATAATTTTCTATGCATTTCATTCCATGTTCCACCATCTCTTTTCCTCTTACATGTTATGCCTGGCTGACCACATCTCCCCTACTTCCTTTCTGTCCCAGACATCTGCAGTGTCAGCAGTGTGGTCTTCCAACCTCCCCTCTCCACTCAAGCCATGAAACCTGCAATCCTTTGAATTGTTGCCTCCTTAGTGTTCTTGCCACCACTTCCTTCCCCTCAAGGATTACCAGATGGCTCCTCAAAACATCTGTCATTTCTCACCTTCCCCTCATTCCCCTCACCTCCCCATTTAACCTTATTTCCCTACAGCACTTTATCACTCTTTGTTTGTGTGCTGGTTTCACCTGGGGAGGACAGACCCAGCGAGAAGTTTTCTCTATGAGAACTTCCTCTGTGAGTTGATGGGACCAATTGGGGACTGGTTTGGTTATTGACAGCCTGAGGAACCAATTGGAGAAAGTTAGTTTGCTCAGTGAAAACACATTTTGAAGGCGGTAACCCGGAAAAGAGCTCTCTTTCTTTTCCAGCAGCAGTGCAGGTAACAGGGCCCAGGCCTGGCTCCACTGTGAGCCTGGCAGGGGGCAGGGCATGGCCCCTGTCTGGGGAGCTGGCATGGCCCGGCAGGGAGAGGGGTGGCCATGGGCAGGGTTGGGCCGGGCCCCCTGTCTGGGGAGCTGGCATGGCCCGGCAGGGAGAAGGGTGGCCATGTCAGTGACTGCTTCTGCTGAGCCCAGGGAGGCTGAGTAAGATCCCAGCTGCTCCTCCTCTTTCCCCTTTCCAGCGAGGTCTGAATTTTCTGAGATCTTGGCACAGCTCCAGCATTGCAGCCTTGCTTTCTCTGTGTGAAATCTTAACTCTCACAATGCTCAGATAAGGCTTGCAGACTTTTCAATCTTCCCTGGAGTGAGAAGGGAAAAATAGAAGAGCTAAGTTTCTTTAGATGGAAAGAGAATGAGGAGATGCTGTGAAGATGGAAAATCCTTTTGTAAGACTGTAGGGAGGAACTGATATTGCACTGAATATTCCTATAAACCATAGAGAAAACATGGGGGGGTTGGAGATGTTCCATTTGATAGATTGTTAATCAAAAGCATCTGTGTTGAGAATCCTTTGCCCCGAGGAGAAAAGGGGATCTTTATTTCTGGAGACGAAGCATGAACAGAGAGAAAGAGAGATGAAGAGAATTTTTGTTTGGAACAGCTCATTCTTAAAAGTAAATATCCCATGAGTTTGACGTGGCCCATAAGCACAGCTTTGGGAAAGCTGTGAGGATGGGAGGAGCTTCACTATTTGCAACTTTTTTTTCCCGGGTGGATGCCAATTGTGAAAATGAAGCCATGAGAGAACTGGGTTTTTTTCCCTCCTTGTGGAGAAGTCCCTATAGACTGACAAGAGGAAACTTCTCTCTCTGAAGTGAACTGGAAAGGACTATTTAATTTAGGAACTGACTGAAGTAGCTTTTTGTATGTTTGCCTTGTTGTTCTGAAGGTTAGGAGAGGGGAGGAAAGAGTGGTCTGAAGATCTTATTCTGAATTTGCTTTTCTTTCTCTTTCTTTGTGTAGTTAATAAAGTTTTTATAACCTTTTAAGTTTTAGGCCTGCCTTGCTCTTTTGCTCCTAGTTCTGTCTCACAACAGAAAATGAGTATATTTAAATTGGCAAATCAAAACTATGACAGTTTGCCATTGACAAATATCCTTGTGGTATTCCTCACCTATCCAGCCCCACACCAGCATGTGTGTCTGGCCCCATTTTGGCAGGGTGTGCCAGACCAGGGCAGGAGCTGTGGCCATCTGTTGCAGCTGTTCTTCCATGGCTCCTGGCCGTGCTGGAGCAGCCCCTGTCTCTCAAGCAGGAGGGCTGCAGGGAGCAGCTGAAGTCAATAAATCACCCAGACACACCAGGTATTCCCAGTGACAGCAATAAGGGCAGATGCTGAGTGCAACCCAAGTGCCTCTTGGAAAACTCTTCTGTAAACAAATCTGCCATTGAATTTTTGGGCACAAATATTAAACATTCTGGACAGCACCCTGCCGAGATGGAGACAAGAGGTTCACAGCTCACTTTGGTCTGTGATCATGCCAAACATGGCTCCTGCTCAGCAGATGGCAATGCTTTCTGTCTTTCAGGAAGAACCTGCTCTTTTGCTGGAGTGTATTGAGAAGGTGTTTTTCTGAGTCTCTGCATGAGCCATAGGCATCACCTATAGTTTGAAATTGATCTTGGGCCTGAAGAGATTCAATAGCTGCCAAATCTAAAGAAATATGAGAAGAAAGACCTCCTGGCACTGAAGAGTCTAGAACTAAGGGAAATGAACAAGTAGAAAGAAAGAGAAGTTTTCTCTGCCTTGCATGCTGAATTGGGAAGCCTTTCACATGTGGGACCTTTGCTGCCATGATGAAAAATGACTTGCATCATCTCAATGTGACTAGAGCAGTTCTGCTCCTTTTCAAACATGTCAGCAGCTCAAATCACTCGGCTTTTTCTTGGTAGTTCTGTAGATATGAATGCCAGTATCTTGTTGAGGACAACCATTCTGTATAACACTGTCTAGCCAGCGTTGCTTGTGCAAAAACAAAAGTTATTTTCTAAGTCAAAATCATTTTTCACATCTCACAGAGATATGATCACGTTAATGTCAAGCAACCCAAGATTATTCCTCCTGTTCACATGACCATTGTAAGGGTATCTATAGTCCTTACAAAAGAAGTAAAAACTTTGCCATCAGTGACCAGTTTTGAAACCAGTTTTGAAGCAAGTGAGGATTTTCACCACTGTCCCATATGAAAATTAAACGCAGGGACTGCTTGATGCATCGGCTAATCTCCTGGGTTTTGGAGAATAGATTAAAAATAAAATTGTGTTAATAGAATATGGAGTATGATAAATTACTTTTGGTTTTAATGTATTTCAGAAGTCTCTCATCCAGTACATCAACACTTTTGAAGGAAGAGGATGCCATCTTGGGGTATTACATGGACATAGTCCATGCCAAGCATGTCCGTGTTATTTTCACCCTGAAATAATTTGATGGCCATTAATTCTTGTCTCAATACAGTCAAGATCTAATTAACTACATTATTATTATTATTATTATTATTATTACGTATTATCATATCTACTATGATTTTTAGCTTTTTCATATATACCAGCTGGTGTTTTCACTATATAAAAAAATTAATACAAGGAGGCCTAAATCTTGATCTGCCTTTCAGGAGAAGCACTCCTTCACAGTCAGCATGCATTAAGGAAAGCACCAAGATATTTTGTCTGGGCAGAAGAACCCACCTATTCATCAGACATCAATGCTTCCCAGCTCAGGCAATGGCATGATGGTGTGATGAGGACCTGAAATAACCCAGGGGAGAAAAGAGGTGTGCAAGGACATGCATAGCCCTTAATAAACATCCCTTCAATGAAATACATGCTGTGGACCAGGTCTTGCTTAAGACAAGTTTCAAGCTGAAAGGTATGTAAGCATGCTGAGAGCATTTCAACAGGATAAAACAGATAACAGAATAATCTGTCTGCAGCTGTAAGTTTTCTTTTCTTTATGCACAGCTGCCTCTAAATAGGGAGATTGTAATGCTGATCTTTGGATTCCTGAATAAATTCATTCCTTACTTTATCTTCAAGGCTGTCTGGTAGTCGGAATGATTTAAGTATAACTGGCAAGCCACCGTCATTCCATTCCCATATAAGCCACAATTCTGTAAAAGGGTGGACAGTTCTCCTAGAAAAGATACAAAGCCAGAGGCTGCCAGATTCTTCTCCACAAGTTGCATGAGACACTGTGAAAGTTGATAATAAAGCTTGTAAAGAAAGTCTTCTGGGGACACAGTCTTTATCTCTTGAAAGTTGGAAAAGGGCCTCAGCAGGGATCTCCATAAAGTTCAGGGTGCTAGGGCTGGCTAGCACCAACCTAGGAGTAGGTGAGGCTGCTGCAGCCCTGTGTGCGTGGGTCCAGCCTGTAGTGAGGCTGAGCATGTATTCCTGATAGGCAAACACACCATGCACACAAAATGCACATTGCTGGTTCCATGGGTCAGCACAAAGGGAGCCATGCTGTATGCTGTCTTGGCACTCCTGGCTCCACAGAGGATATCTAAACAAAGCACAGAGGAATAGCTGCATCTCCAATTCTGCTTGCATGTGTAAGGCCAGGTTTCCACATTCCAGGATTCCATCTTGGAATGTCCAACTTGAAATACATAAAAGAAGCATGATTTCCAGAGGATTCAAATGCTGGTGAAATTCAGTCGTCTGAAAGCTTCAAATTCCCACAGAACAGAATCTCTCTGCTCCCCTGGAAGCACAAGTGCTGTATTTATCCTCAGCATCTTTGCCTCACATACTCCTGGTCTGAAATAACCCTAATTGCCATAATTTAATCAAACTATCAGTTTGGAACATCTGAGTGTTGCATTGAGACTGCATGGAAAATATGAGTGCAGATAATTGTGTTAGCCAGGAATAATCAAACAGCTTGCAGCATAAGAATAGGCTGATGTTAAATGTTATCCAAGCTGACAAATCCTGAGGCTATGGCATTAGGCTGGTCCTGTTGTGGACTGCTGAAGAACCGAGGCTGTAAATGTTTATTTTAAAAATGGACGTCCAAGGGTGTGTTCCAGATGATTTGTGTCTCCTTACTGAGGTTGTGTGTATTCCCTCAATAACCACTATAAATATTAGCCCAGCCAGTGCTTGATACTGCATGAGCAAAGCCATTTGTAAGAGGGGAAGCACAAGACCTGGGCTTACTGTTGGCAACGCCTAGATCATGGAGATGCTTAGAGACTAACCACAGCTAGGGAGGCTTTGGCCCCTTTGATTTATACTCAGATGGCTTTTTTTCTTTATTGGCATTATGTTTATTTTCACCTCACTCAAACTGAAGAGCTATCCTGTGAGAAAGAGGAGAGCTGTAAGGGAGGTCATGGTGTGGCATGACACTCTCCACCTCTGAGAAAGGTTTATCAATCCATTGTATCCCAGATGGTGAGCTACACCGTGGTTTTCTCTGAGATTTCCACTGTGCTTTAGCAGCAGAGAATTCTATGACAGGGCTGTAGCAATAACCTTCTGCTCCATCCTCCAGCCCTACCAAGAGGTCTTCCCACCCTCAGCCCCTCCTGGCAGCTCCTGCCTAGGCAGGTGGGTGACACAGCAGATCTGATATTTGAAGTGGCACAGCTGGAGGTGGCTGTTAGTGGGGAGAAAGCAGCACCACTATGTTTTCTTATCCCTTATAAACGTACTTTGAATAAAAGACCATAATCCTTGTTGATTATATTGACATACAATAGAAGAGCCTCCACCAAGAGATTGGGAAGTCATCTTCCAAGGCAGCTAATTAGTAGAAAAGCCATTGAAAGGAATTTTATCTTAAAAGTAGCAAGGTGTGAAAACTCTTTTTTATTTTTAAGACTGATCAGTTGTGTGTTGTCAGTTCTAAGGCATGATCATAAAGCAGGCTGCTAAAGGCAATCATTAAAAAATAAAAGTCTTGATTTTACAACTGTTCTGAGGATGTTATTTTTAAGGTGTGTGTTAAATGCATCTGTGTGCTTCTAAACCAAAAGATATGAAAGGAAACAAATGTGAGACTTGTTTCACATCAGCAGCTTGGCTCACAGGGCTTTCACAGTGGGAGGTTGCTCTTTGGGCTTTCTCAAAAATGGAAAAGCAAAGCACAGTTCAGCTTGAACACAACCCAGGCCCAGACTAAAACAAATCACAACTCTCATTAACCCAGATCAAACCTCTGCCCTTCCTGTGATTTGCTCACCAGCTCCTGGGGCAGTCACAAGGGCTGCCATGGGTTTGGTAAACTCTCCTGTGAGTCTGTGGGCTCAGGGCTCACCCCATCCCCTCATGCTGCTGCACCAGCTGCTGGCCACTTTCTGCCCCTCATGGCAGCATCAGCCCAGGGTGGCTCTGGGAAGGGGACATCTGAGACAGCTCTGCCACCTCATCCTGCCCCAGAGCTTCCTGCTTTCCCTGGCCCTCCAGGAGCCCTGGCTGACAGCTGGGTCGTGGACCACATTTCTCTGCAGGAGCTCCTGCTGCTCCATTTCAGCTCCCTGACAGCCCTGAGGGCTGTCCTCCTTACCAATCAAAACAGGAAGGGAAATGTAACATTATAAATAATCCAGGCATTAGACTATGAGTTGCTATGGGGAATCAAAACCCAAACAAACAACTAGAATAACAAAACCCTCAAAACTCCCTAAATGCCACAATATCCTTATTATCTCTGTTGAACTCTTCTCATGCATCTCTCCAGGAGAGAGTCAGTTTATCTTTTTACCCTTCCAGGCTGTTGGGTAGCTTTTGGATATGATCCAAACTCCCCTGTAGTCAGTGAAAAGTTTCCAAGGTCTCTGAATCAAGCCCCAGATGCAAGGCGGTAAAAAGTGTGAGTATCCTGCCTTATACTCCAGGTGAAAATACACACATTCTATAGGTGCCAAACATCAGAGCACAGTAAATAGTCCTTTACCTTTCCCTGTTTCTCCAGAGCATAAGCAAATGTCTCTGATACAGTAGATTAACCTCTTCTCAGAAAGGAGGACAGATCTGGCTCCTTTTTAGCAGTGAAATTGCTATTAGCAGTGGAGCTGCACATCACAGGAGTGGTCCTTCTCCTGGTCCTTGACTGTACAATTTCACACAAAGCCCTATTTCAGTGATTTTGTTACCATATGAGACACTTTACCTGGTAACCCTGTAGGTCTCTGAATAATAACCCTCTACTTCTGATCAGGCTGAAGAATTGTGCACGATCTCTGAATAATCACCAAACTGTCCATATGGCCCAGGCCATCTATGTTTTAAACAGTCAACCTTTAAGTTACCTTCTCCAATCAGCAAACAACCTTAGATAACACAATTTCAGTGGCAACCTAAGACATGAGATGTTTACCGATGCCACAAGCAGATAAACTTCTGCAGACTGATCTGACCCCTTGCACCAAGGTTTTTAAAGAGAACAGATAAGGATCTGGTCATAAAAATAGTTCCACTGGCAGAGAGTCAGAGCAGTAGAGGATAAAGTGATGGGAAGCGTTTTAAACCCTCTGATTAATTCAAATTGCTGTGTATTAGACCAACTCTATTTGCAAAGAGCTGAAGTGAAAGCAAAAAACTTACCTGTGGCTTTATAAGCTCTGTTCAGTACAGTTTGTGCCAGGCACAAGGACAAGGTTTGCCATAGCCTCTTGTGAGGGTCTGTCAAAAAGGCATTGAATTTTGTAGCAAAAAATACACGCTCACCTCCTCACTTAGCACCATCTTCTAGTGAAAATGAACATCACAGAGATGTAAGACCAACCCCACATCAAGCCACTACTTGCTATATCATCTTGATTTTTCCAGAAGCAATGCCTCAGGCAAGTTTCAAAATTTAAATTTCTGCTACTCTTCACATTTCCCTAAAGCCATTTTTTTCTTTCTTTTTTTTTTTTTCCTAAGCTGTTACAACTCCATGAGAAATTCAGGTTCTCTATGATTTCTTCCAGCTTTCCTCCTCCTGGCCCTGGGACTCACTGAACACCACAGAGTCACAGAAAAACAAAGCTGGATCTTTTGCCCCTGGGCAAGATCAGCTGCAGACACAAAATTTATGACAGATGTCCTGACAAAATGTTATCTTGTTCTTATTCAACAGCCTTTCTGAACTGTGTCAGACTTTTTTGCTCACACCTGACTCAGATCTTTAGCTTCATCCAGAAATAAAACTTCGTGAGTCCTTCTGCAGTCAGTGGAGGCCTCCAGAAGGTGGGCCAGAGGTGGCTCAAGTAGGGGCACATGTGCCCTGGACAGGTTAGGTTAGACAACATGAACACTCTGCTGTGTGCATTTCTGTAATGGGCCAGGCTGATTTGGAATAAAACTCTTGCAAGGTTTTCCTCTCAACCCCTGTGTTCTGGTAAAGGCCAAAGGGGTGAAGAACATCTGGCCAGCTGTGCTGTAGGTACTCAAAGAGAACAACCAGTGGTGGCACCATAGGTGGAGACATGCAAAGATAAGAAAGAAAAGATTTATTTTTTTTCCATGAAAGCTGGCAGCAATTGTCGAAATTCCTCTTCTTGGTACCAGTTATTTTGAAAGTTTTGCATACACACACACACCACAAGACAATGAGAGTGGTCTAGGGCTCATCCTCAATCACCTTACACCTTCACTTCCCTGCTGAGGGCAGCCCACATTGATTGATTATTGCTGTCATTATTGTTGTGGTTATTGCTATTACTATAAAAACTTCTAAGAATGGTAATAAATATAGCACCTGGTTTAGATTGGAGTGGGATTCCTGCTGAAACTTCTTCCTGCCTACAAAATATTATTCTGAACCCTTTCTTCCATCATGGTCACAACAGACACTTTCCAAATACTCTAGTTCAATCACTCCAGTCACTCCAGTCACTCCTTGGAAATGTCTCACATATCTTTTGTGAAGAGCTCCTCTTTTTAACAATAGATTGCCATTTCAAGCTTTCAAGCAAATACTTGGTGAGTATTCAGGTTTTGCCAGAGGATCCTGGCATCTTTGGAAAAAGAAAAAAAGGATATTTATGAGCAATGCTGGTGGGTGGAGGAGTGTACATCAAGCATGTAAAAAGCATACCTTGTGGTTTTAGTGCTGCATGAATTGTAATCACTGAAGGTAGTGAAGTGCATTCCAGTCACTGTGACAAAGATAAAGATTTGCCTTCCTAATTATTTATGGAAGCCTGGTGTTCAACTATGCAATGCTGTCATGGATAGATTTCCTTTCAGAAATGCACTGCAACATTATCTGCCTCTCAAAACATCCACTCAGTCCTTTTTGCATAGATGAATGATGACATGACAGAAGTGCTATTTGTTGTACAGGTGTGACTGGAGTGTAGGGCACATGGGAGTGGCTGTCTGTGCTCCCCAGGTACATCATGTTATACCTCAGAGACTCCATGAAGCAGGAGCATGTGTAGCTGCCCAAAAATGAGTGTCTCAGCCACCATGGGTGAAACTCCAGAGGTGCAAGTCCTCTCTCTCCTGCTCTTCCTTTTGGCTTTTCTCTCTTCCTGCTCTTTTCACTCCAGATTACACTCTGGTCAGTTTTATCATGTCATCTGCCAGGCATCTTTTAGCTAACTCTTATCAGATGGCTTAGATAAATACTGCCTTGTCCTGGTATTGGCTGCTCATTATTACCCACAAACTACCTCCCCTCTTAGGCTGAAATAATTTTTTTTCAAAAATTTGTCTGTTTTTTTGGCTGAGTGAATCACCTCAGGCACTATGTACAGCCCATGGAGCCCAAAGCACACCATTCAGCTCATCTGAAAGTGTGGGGACATCCTCACTTTTTAAACATCCTCACTTTTTAAACATCCTCACTATTTTAGACTGTGAGCACTGCTAAAGCAAAACAAGACAAAACCTCCCAGATATTAACCATAAAGACTACTTCAGAAAAAGAGTTGCTCCAAGTCAACCTTTAGGAGGAAATCGTCCCTGGTGGAGCTGGATTCAGAGAGGGAAAAGGGCAAGAGAGCCTTAAAAGACAAATTTTACAGTTTTCCCCTTTTGCCACTCAGTGCTTTCCACCCAGCTGTAGCAGCACAGCCCTAAAGAAACTACGACTCTGCCTGCTAAAACAAAGCTAATCCATGCATATGCTGGTCTGAGCTGACATGGGCTTGCAGCAGAAGGTTTTAAAGATCTGCTTAAAGCCTGGTAGTGGCTGGCAGGTCATTTGCATGTCAGGGAACACTCCCGATGGAAACAAGCACGCATAAACACCTACCCTTTACAAGCCTGCTTTCATGCTTAGAGAAACCTGATGCTCAGCCATGTGGAGAAAACATTTCTTTCCTCTCCACAGTATAAAGTTCACTGAAATGGAAAGCAGCTCTTACAGCTGAGTGCTCCAACTGGAATTATTAAATATTTTTAATAACTAGCAAAATGATGCATTCACTTTATTTGTTATCATGTAAATACTCTGTACTAAATACACTAAACCATTTTTTGCAAGATTAGCAACTTAGACACATACAATAAGAATTTTAATGAAAATGTTTAGGTCTGAAACAGGATTTGAATATTATTTCCTATCACTTTAGTTCTTTGTATAAAGGTAAATACGATCCTTTATGTTTAAATGGTTTAAAGCATCCAGCTTAAACTGCATTACACAAGAATTTCCATGTTGCCATTAATAGCTCACATTTAATTTGAAGTACAGAGTAAAAATAATAACCAAAACCTGAATTTCCAAGCATTTTCTAGTTCAAAGAAATCTCAATCTCACTTATATTAAAAAAAGTGATTTGTTTGCTAAGTTAGGAGAATCTTAAAAAAAAGACACTAAAAGCAGAAGTTATAAAGCATACAGTTTACCTGGGCTGCCTCGGGGAGTCTCTCTATAATACATGCTTGCCTGGGCTCATCCTTTAAAACAGAGTTAATAGGGGTTTAATAGGAAAACAATGCCACACACTTACCAGACTGGCAGCCATGGCTGTCTGCAAGGATGCCCTCCTTCTGCGTCCTTGTCACTGCTGTCCCTGCTGTCACTGCTGTCCCTGCTGTCACAGCTGTCACTGCTGTCCCTGCTGTCCCTGCAGACAGTGGTGGCCTCTTTCCCCACATAAGGCTCACCCAGCACCAAAGCAGTACCAAGTGGGTGGGAGGAAATGTTTTCTGTTTGCAGGACAAGGAGGCCACTATATTTTTAGTACCTGGATCCTTGCCTATCCCACTGCCCCTCTGGGATCAGCTCCCTACCTTGGTTTTTGAGCCCGTGATCCGACAGTCCCAGGAAGAGACAAAAACCTGTTCTCAGCACTGAGAACTGTACATGCTCTCAGCATGTTTCAGCCAATGGGCATTCACACACATTTAAATCTTTTTCTGGCCCGGGGTCTTAGGCACGTGCTTAGACTTTAGGAATTGGTTCCAGGGAAATAAGTTTCATAATTTGGAAGCCACTGCCCAGCAAAACTCAGACATTTGTTGTCCTTGAGCTATTGACACTCAGCCTGAGGACTCTCCAGTAAGAGTTTAGGGTGGTCTGAAACATGAATCTGGGAGGGAACCACTGAGTTGTTCACATTTGGTCACAGGTCCTTTCCTTTCAGACCAGAGGCAGGTGGCTCTCCATAGTGAAGTTATGTTCCCAGCAGAAGTTCCTCAGCCTAGCACCTCCTCACCTGTGGGCATGATTTAACAACCCTCAGGCCTCTGCTGGAGGTTTTTGTGTTTTACTGGGGATTCTTGTCACCCTTCAGTACATTTTATTTTGAAATAAATTAAACCACTTCTATCTATATGCTTCAATGATTTTAAAATATGATTTTACATTATCTGAATGGTCGGTTAATTCTGTGCAAGACTTCATATCCTGGAAAAAGTCTGCATTTTTCACCAGCCATCAGCCCTATAAGGACTAACTCCCCAGAGCTGTGGCACCATTTTATAAGCATAAGTAAGGTGATAAGTCTGGCTCTTGCAGCAGGAGCCTCCTGCATCCCTCTCTTCTGTGACCCTGTTAAGGCATGGCAGTGTGCCAGCAGGGAACAAGCACTATGGCTGGGGCCATCCCTGCCTGGTCTGCTGATGGCCGAGTCTGCCCTCACAATCCCTTCTCCAGTATGATAAATAACCCTCTTTGCAGTTCTCCTCTACTGGAGAAGATGATTCTTGTTCTACCACCTTAAATCTTCTATTAAGGGATGGTACGGGAGAGCAGAAAATCTAAACTGTGTGAGTTGAGCATGGGTTGCAATGGCCACAGCTGTGATGGAGGAGTGCCTGCTTCAGAAACAGGAGCCAAGCATGTCTAGCAACCTATAAATAAACAACTTGGGGCCCAGGCTTTTAGACACTTGTATGTGTCACAGAGATGCCTGTTACAGCTCTTCAGCACGTTAGAACTGATGTTATTAGCTACAGGCACATGATGGGGAGCCAGAGTGTAGAAGACCTGAGATGTATTGCAGGTCACATATGACATTTGTAAATTATGATAGAGCAACTTCACCTACAGAGACAAATGAAAGAACTACCAGGAGGTTATCTGTGTCCCATGTCTAACCTGTTGTGCTACATCTGTCTTATTTTGGGCCCACAGATCATCAAGGCTGGAAGGGATCTCCAAGGTCAGCTAGTCCAACTATCAACCTAACATCACTATAATCACCCTAAAAGTATATTGCCAAGTGCCACACCTCCTATTTGGTGTATCTTGATTTCAAAAAGAAAGGAATTTTTCCTGAAGCAATTGACTTGCCTTTTCCAGTCTCATAAAGCCATTCCTCTGCTCACTGACAGATTAATTTCCCTTCACAAAGCAGCATTCATAGGTGGCAAATCTAGCTGATCTTTTCAGTTTGGTGAGGGTTTCCATGGATAACTCTCCCCACAGCTATGCCCCTGTCAGCAAAACCCACTCCATCTCCCCTCCTGCACGAGCCCCCAGATGCCCACCTCTGCTATCACAACACAGGACAGAGCTGGCTCAGCTGAGTGAGTGCAGCCCTGCCTGGGTCTGTACTGACACAGCTGAGCCACCTCAAAATACTCTTTAAACATTAATGATATAACCCAGCTTGTTCCCCTGCTTGGTTCTGTACATGCTTACCCCCAAAATGTAGCAGCACAAGTAAAGTGGGAACATGACATTGGAAATTACTGGCGAAAGTGGAGGGGTTGGCAGAGGATCTTCTAGCTGGAGTCACCATAGAAAGAAAATCCATGGTATTGCAGAAAGCTTCCTGCACCACTGGAAGCTGTCATGGTCAGAAGGTTTCAGGCTAAGCCTCTATGTTTCCAACCATCTTCTTCCAAGAGAACAGGAAAAAAAACAGTATAGGAGTTAACAGAGGTGGCCAGAGAGCATGATGCATATCTGTGGGTTTTTCCCCTTCTTGTCTAACACCACACAGAGCCCACAACTTACACTATAGAGCAGCATTATTTGGTGTGGGAAGGTGAACAAATCACTCAAAATAAACAGGACAGCTCAACAGAAGATTTCTGCCACATTTGGGGTGTAAGATACTTCACGTTTTTTCTCTTGACAAGAAGGCATGAAATCTGCCTGAGAGACTCAAGTAACAAGAAGAGTTCAGTCTCATGATTAAGGGAAATAAAGTATTGGGACTAGTTTGTGCATGGGGAGCAGAACTATTTTGAGCACAGTTTGGAAAAGTGCTTGTTCAGTGCCATGGTTTAGGAATAGTACTCCCCAAATTAGTACCCTCACCAGGACTCTCTCAAACAACTGCTTTCTCTTGATCCCACTTCCCCTCCCACTTCCCAATGTGGCGGGATGGATTGAGAATTGGAGGCACAAAAGTTGAAGATAGCAGCTTGAGGTAAGAACAATTTACTGGAAACAGCAATGAGATAAGAAAATAAACAGTAAGAGCAAAATATTCTTAACAAAATTATATGGAGACAACAATTAATGTGCAAAAACGCTCACCACAGAGACTGTGAGAATAAAGAATATCAAAGGAAAAAAAATCCCTCATCATTTTAAGAGAGGCATATAACAGGAGACATTTTTAAAACAAATGCAAACACAGGGTTACTACAGAGTTTTATGATCTGATTATTGAGAGATGCCTCTACATCTATAAATGAACATTAGTTACCACTTAAAAATTTCCATATTAGCCAATTAACGAACTCCAATACTCCTTATTTTTTTCCTTCAATATCTCATGCTTTCAGCCATCAACACTGGAGAGGGCTGCATTAAGCTGTGAAGCAACTTTGTGACTTTCAGGACCTCTGGCATCAGTGGATTGTTATCCCCTTTCACATCCTGACAAGTTCAGTTTAGGGAAGTGTATAATTTTGGACCCAGACTATTATTCTGCTTGGGAAACAGGTATCTGAACAGCTGGCTATTACTTATTCTTGTGGTCAAGTCCTTAGAAGCCCTACAAAGGGTCAAAAAGTCAAGACCTCTGGTTGCTAAACATGAAACAAAAGATGAGTCCAGAGCAGTGAACGTTCTCCCCAGGTGCCTGCAATCCCATTCAGAAGAGCAGGAGAGTGAAGTGGTCCCTTTCACTGAGTTCATCCTGGGCTCTGCTGTGCTATAGCTCTGTATCTTACAGCAGCCCCCTCGGCAGGAGAGCAAGGACTTTGGCCCCTCAAATGCCTCCTGGCTACTGCTGCAGAACTCGGGGCTGCTCCTGCAGAGCCAGCTTTTGCCATCCCTCCCCAGGAGCTGAGTTTCTGAGAACACTCTCTGCTGCCTATCAGCCCCACTTCAGAGGTGATGAATTGCTGTTGATAGCCCACTTCAAGTGAGCCAAACACACCAGGAGGAGCCTTAAGAAGCTTTGATTTAGATTAAGGCAGGTAGTGGTTGTCCACCATCATATGTCTGTCATTAGCTATTAATTAAACTAAGTAAAAGATAAACATTGGCTTTAGGAATTATTTCCAGGTATTAAGGGTTTGCCCTCACTGTATATTGAGACCCTAGAACTGGCTAAAAGCAAGTTAAGTAGCTCTTAAATTCTTTGGCTGTATGTTTCACACAGTATTTGCTCTTAATTTTAGAAATGTCATCCTGCTTTCAGAATGGCTGAATTTTTATGTAATGTTCAATTTTTAGCAACATGCCTACTGTCAATCTACACCAATGACAGCAACTAAATCTGTCTGGGAGTCTGAGAAGGATTTCCAGGAAAACCCTTGATAGGATGATACAATGCATTATTCAAGTTGGTGCTGGCCTATCTTCTTGGCTCTGAAGCCAAGTGCATATTTTGGCTGATATAGGGCTTCCCCCACAGCTGCTGCTTCTCACCCATTCTGCAGCACATATGATGGCTCCTAGCAATCCCTAAGCTGTGGGAACCTGTTGGGAACAGGCTGGACATGTGCATGCCCACATGAGAACCTTCTAGCCCAGCTGCCTACTCCTCTGAGCCTGACACCCTCTCATCCATGCAGTCCCCAAACACAGGCATGCCCATGGAAGCAGAGGCTCAGCCAGGATACGTGGGTGGCAGTGCTAGCACCACATGGACTTGCTGAGCTGCCTGGATCTCACTCAGCCCTCAGTTAATGAGCCTCTGATCATCCATCCCAGGAGTTAGTGGGTGGCTGGGGTGTTTTTTCAGGTGAGCCATCACCATATGATGCATCTGCTTGCACCCAGCCATGGAGGTGTATTCCTATTCAGAACTTAGCCAAGGGCCTGGCTTTCTGCTGCTATGTCAGTGGGCTCTGGCTCCCTTCTGGTAACACAGGACATTCTTCTAAAGTCTAAAAATCACACATCTCTTTTTGTGTTATGTTGTTTTCTTCACTGAGACATCAATATCAAAGTCAGATGGGGAGGAGATGGACCTTGTCCCAAAAAGCAGAAATATCTCCTGTTGTCTGCTATTTAGACAGCAGTCTCAGGTAGTGTAACTTTAGTCTGTGTTTTTGATACAGAAATTCTTGGAAAATTCCAAAATTGCAAAATTTGCAGAAAGCTTTCTATGGAAAGGAAATAGTTGCTGGTTAAGAATGATGGTTTGTATTCAGACAAGGGCTACATTTTTCAGGAGTCAACAGAGGATAATGCCATTGCCTTAAAACTGAGTAAACCTGAAAGACGATGCAAGATGCACTCTAATTGGTGATGTATGTCATCACAAAAAATCATCCTAGTCATGCCTAAAAGGAAAAATTAATCTGTGTCTTCCTTCTTCTCCACTTTCATGTCTCTTGCCTACTAATTACTAAGTGTTCCTAGAAGTCTGAAGAGAAAAAAAATTAAAGAATAATTTTATTCTTTAGGCACTGCTCTCTTCTCTATTCCTTTGCAATCCTTACGCCTTATTTCAGCACGTAAAGTCTGTTTTTTAATATGTTTAGCAAATAGGAAGAAAATATTTACAACACTGAAGCTAAAGGACATCTTAATTTCTATTATCCTGGCAGAGTCAAGATACCAACTTTCGTGAGATACTAGATTTTGAAACATATGTGATCTGAAGATCCTTGAGTCCTGGATGTGAAAGAAGTGAAGCTATAGCTTTCATCTCAAAGAGGTTTAGCAAAAATTATGTTCAGATTTTTTTCTTAGCCTCTCACCTCGTAGACTTTTTTTCCATATTCATCCATCATGAAAAAAATTTAAGCTGCCACCTAAACTAGCATTGGATCTTTGTGGGTTCCCTGTCTAAGGCTTGCCAGATGAAGCAGTTGCTCAGACTTGCTCAAGTCTAGCAAAGTCTAGCCATGAACCATTTTGCAGTGTGGGTTCTGCCTTAGAAGTGAAGGAGTGAACTTTCAGCATTGGGGGTTCATTACTGCTAAGGCTTATGCATCTTCTCTGCCACATTTTCTAGTGGTGCTCTGGAAAGCAATACAGCTAGAAGGATTTTGAAACAAAGAAGTAGCATTTATTGTTTTGCTTGTATGTGAGCCTTTGATCTAATGTATCTGTGCCTGTCTCAACACATGGTATCTAGCCACCACAGTTTTCATAGCTTTGCCTAGACATTCCCCTCTGAAAAAATTCCTTTTTTTAGAGTGTCTCCTTGCTTTGTGCCAGGCACTTTGCTATCTGCCTGAGCAGATGGAAATATGCATGCCTCTAACAAATGTGACCTTGTTAAGCTGCTCATCCTTCATGTCTTAGGAGAGAGAGAATAAAAATGTTACACCCACTACCTTCCAGAGGGCCAAAAGCCTCCAACGAGGCACGTTTGCTGTGCTGTGAGGTGTCTCCTGGTAACGCTGCCTTGATATGATCAACATTGCAGCTACTGCTTCTCAGCATCTCAGCGTTGCTATAAAGCATATGCTTGCCTGCACACCAACGCCTGCTCTCTCTTCACCTCCTGGAAAATGCACCTGGGGGCTAAACGTGGGGGGCCAGGAAGGAGCAATGGCACAGCAGTAGCTGTCATTTTGGCAGTCATTGAGAAGGTAACGTGCGAGATAAGGACAAAAATAGAAAGGTAATGTGTGAAAGGAAAAAGAGGATAAATGGAGGTTTGTAAATAGCTTTGCTCTGTGACCTGATCCTAAAAGAAAGTTCTAAAAAATGACTGCAGCTGCTGCAGCGTAATTGGGAACTGTCTCACTTCATACACGATACAAGAAAGTTGTAAGTCTAAAGTCTGTGAGCATGACCAAAAAGTAGAACATGAACCTCCAGAGAGTAATTTGTGTGACCTCTCTTAGGTCACACAAATTTAATTGTCCTCTGAAACAGCCTATTCATTCCTAGAAAAAGAAATTATATTATTCTTAGCCTTTGAGGGCTCTAGGCAGTTGCTCACAGGGAGCTGTTTCAGGCTACTGGATATACTCTGGGGTCTCTGAGACACCTGCATGGGGCAGGAGGGAGGACATAGGAGCTGGAGGTGGCCTGTGCTGTTGTGGCTGCATGAAGGACCCCAGGGCGCCATACAGGGCATGAGCCAAGGTGTGGGTAGCAGAATGAACTCCCTAACCTTCAGGTTCTTACATCAGGGTTGACGAATCTTCACACAAATACAATACCACCAATAACCACTCTCAGCCCATTGTCTTAATAAGGATAAAAAGTGTGCCTGTTATTACTCCATGAACTTCAGGCAACCAAGCCCCACTCCTGTTCCTCTGCCAAAGTGCTCTGTAGAATGTGAGGTCCAAGAACTGCTCCCAGTGTGAATCACAGCTGAGGGCCACATTCCAGTGCCTTACAAGTTACCTTCTCACCTTAAGCATCATCCTAGTAGTGGAAGATTCCTGAAAAGTGGCAGGGGAATCCAAGGGAATGGCTGCAGAGATGTGAGATTGGAGAGTAGGGAGGATTGACAGTGAGCAAGAAAGGAGTTGCAATGACCTTTGGTCCATCCTAAGCCTTGTCTTCCTTCCTCCAAACCTCTTTGTAGCTTTCACACTCTCTTCATCTACTACTGGCATTTCTTGCCAAGTTTTGTAGCTGCTGAATACAAGGGAAGGAAGAATATGCAATTAGAATATATTAATAGAATATACCATTAGGGATACATAGGAATTTTTGTCTCTGTATTCACATAAGATGCATCTGGCACTACAGTAATTTGAAATTTAATAAATCTAGCCCCTTCCAGCATATTTAAGACTGTTGAAGCCTGACAACTGGCAACAGAATAACTTGGCTTTCATCTTTCACGCTTTGTCTTTGGTGGAAGGATCCCACTGATGCAGTGGGATAAGGAGTGAGCCACCAAAACTTCATGTCTGTTCTTCAGACAGGGCAGTGTGGGTGAATGACAATAGCCCTTAAAAAGTAGTGGCTCACTGAGCATTTGTTAGCAATAAACAAGAAAGTCTTAACAGCCAGACAGCCTAAAATCAGAAGCAAGTTCACACTTGGGATAACTTTAAAGCAGCAACTGATACCCAATATCTCTCCTTTGTTGGGATGGCAAGGTGGCTCCCAGCTAAGTGTGTGTTCTCTCCTTTTAGGGTCTAGATCCCTGCTGTTGGCAAATTGTCTTCATGTTTGGTAAACCAGCCAACTTGTGACCTATTAGCTGCTGACAAGTAAAGAGGATGCTCTTCTGTCCCTGGTATAATAGCCAAAAAATAATAGGCCAGATTATCAAAGTTAATCTGGTGCTTCTGTGATATTCAGGAGATGAAAAAGAGCTGGCAAATAACCAGCTAAAAATGCCTCTCCTGGTCTCCCCAACTCACATGAAGAGCAAAAATTGAGAAGAAGCAGGTAGATATGTTCCCCATGCAAAGCTAAGCTTAACCCAGGTCCCTGCATCACTGTAAGTGAGGTGTCTTAGCCCATAGTTGTGAGAAAACACAACTGGACTCATCCTGGTAGCTCTCACTTTCTGGATCAACCTAGAGCAGACTGTAGGTCAACCAAGCAACTGACCTCAGCTTTCTGCCAAGCAGCAATCCTTGGGGTAATCCATGGTGGTACAGTGCTGTGTCTGAAGAAGGGCAGAGAAACGCTATCAGCAGTTTCTGAGTAATGTTTCAGCAGTGAAAAAGAGAGGACTCTCTTTTCCCACTCTCCTAGACCTACAAAAAAATTATAAACTTCCACTTTTCCTTCATTCCTTTCCTCTTGGAAACACCTCTCCTAAAAGGGGCATGAGATTTCTGTCCTCCTTAGCTGCTCTCTCCATAGACAAGGAAGGAAAGGCAGCCTCAGAGTAGTTCCAGAGGTATCTCCAGGCTTCACTGGAAAAAAACAGAAAAAAACCCCTTCTTTTCTGGCAAGGAAAATATTGGCAGTGTTAATCATTGCCAGTGCCAAGTGTTAAGAAAAAGACAAACAATGAGGCAGATTTCAACAAACATGAGATTAAAAGCAGTGCCTCTGGCTTGTGTTAATGGTCTCCTGATACCCGAGCTTGTGGTGTTAAGGAGAGGTTGCATACATGTGGGATGGGAAAGATTAGATGTTACCCTTACAGGTTTGCTTTATCTTTCACAAGTGTTGAAGGTGTGCTTTTAAAAAATGAAATCTGAGATTCTTACTCAGCCCGTCTGTGTTTTCAGAATGTGAGACTTGATAAAAAAATGTTGCGGCGGATGTTTTATTTTAATGTGGTTATGTTGAAATAAGCTGTTGTTTATATGGTTTGCCCCAAGTTGCACCCCTTTTGTTAATGTAAAATGGTTTCTCCCCTTCCCGCCTTTGCCTCTGTCCGTTACCCTAAGCCCCTCCCCTTGATCTAGAATCTTCCCTGTCCCTCACCCCAAACCCAGCCCCTCTGGTTGTCAATCCTCCCCAGCCCCTCCTCTTGATCCAGAAATTTCTATGTCAGTTGTCCCCAATTTGGTTGATGATTTGTTAAGTTGTATGTATCCCCACCCTCGATGTACCCCATTGGTTTTGTGTACCCCTGACCCCTCCCCATGTAACGCCCATCGCTTTCCCTGATTGGTTTGTGCTTTGTACCCTCCCCTGGGGGAGGGCCCCTATTTAAGTTGCTGTGCACCCCTTTCTCCTTGCCTTTTTGGGTTCCCTTCCCTGCTGTTTGGTCCTCTCCCTTACTCCCTCAATAAACCTATTCCCTGGAACCTGAGAAGGCCTCCTCCAAGTCCTTTGTTTTCTCCCAGACGCTGGAAGCTGCAAAGAGGGCAGAGTGCCCTAGCCGCACCTGGGGTTCTGGGCATCCTGAGGGCGGCCCACTCTTGACGGCGGCAGCCTGAGGCTAGCTGGGCCGGAGTGGAAGGAGGCAGAGCCGCGTCAAAAAAAGATCAAATCATTGAACAAAATGATAAATGGTCATCATGTGCAACATGTTGTGGCCTTTTTTCTTAAACACAATAGTATTTCTGCTTAAAGTATCATACAATAATCCTCTACCACAACTAAGGCCTGGGAGAAGCCTGCAGCGATTGTCTCAATTTTAGATCTTGTGGCTGTGTAGACTCTTGTTTCCTCTGATCGGATACTGAGAAACACCGCAAGCTACAGGACCAATACTCTACTTTTTTGTTAAAATTAGTGTCCTGTTTCCATCAGGACAGGTTTGATTTTTGCAGTAGCTGGGATGGGCCATGGCCAGTAGCTGGAGGTTGTTCTATGTCACCTCATCATTGCCAGGTGCAGGGAGAAAAGACCTTCTCTTCCAGGGAGAAGGGCTTCCTTCTGGTCAAGGCAGCATGGCAGAAGAGCAGAGGGTAACACTGGCTCTGAGCCAGAGGGGCAGTGGGGGTGGCGTGGAGGAGGGGGCAGCTGGCTATTGTACTGTCAGGGGTCCCTGTGGAGAGCAATAATGTCTGTTTTCTTGTACCCTCTGTCATCAGTATTGCTGCTCTTACTGTTTGCTTTCTTATCCCATTGCTGTTTCCAGTAAATTGTTCTTATCTTGACCCATGATCTTTATTTTTTGTGCCTTCAATTTTCCTCTCCAGCCCATCACAGGGGAAGAGGGACAAGGAGGAGGGTACCAAGCAAGTAGCAGTGTAGTTTGGAGAGTCTCAGTGGGAACACTAAATTGGGGAGCACCATTCCTAAACCATGACAATTAGTCCAAAATCTTCCTTCAAAACTGTTTTTGGTGAAAACCAATGTAACATTAATTTTCCCAAATAAGTGTTTGCTTTCCAAGACGAATATCTAATTTATTGAGAAAATAAATTTAATTAATTGCAATCTTGACCCTTGGACTGTATGAAAGCTGTGGTTCACTGGTTCCCCTGCATCAGCTTGACCCCTACCATGTTCCATGGCTTCCCCAGGGAACACGACTCTGTAGCAGCAGAGTTGCAAGGTCACAGGCATCACTTGCCCAGCAAACCTGCTGTGTGGAAAGGATGGGGATGTGAGAGAGCTAATAAACAGATCTCAATAGTCACTGTAGAGACATTTCTAAAATACCTTGGTTCTTGGTGGATAGATTTTTAAAATAAAAAAAAAAAATAACATAGATGTTTCTGCTTTTTTTTTTTTCCCCACACAATCAGATTTTCCTTGCAAAGTGAGGAGGAAGGATTTGTTTTCTCTCAGCTGGTACAAACTATTTTTGCACCTGTGTCATTTGGCACTCAATGCATTCATTGATTCTGTATTGTCATAGTGCCTGAGAGCCCTGATAGAGACCAGAACTTCAGAGAAATCAAAACATTTCTTTCTTGAAGCTGAGGTAGCAGATTTCTAGCTGACAAATAGCAAATCCTTAAATTTGTTCGACAAAATTCTTAGTACCTTTTGGACTACAATAAGAGTTTAAAATACAGACAAACTAAAATAGGGACGTGTTGAGATTTCTGTCTATAAGATGATAAATTTGAAAATTTGCCAGTTTAGGTGCAATATGTGCACCAGACATAACTAGAAGCAGAGAATATTTAGCAATTAAAAACAAGGGCAAAGTCCTACTGTTCTATGCAAATAAAAAGTTGAAAAACAGTTGTTTATGGATTAATTTATTATGGATTTGTGTTAAATTCACATTATCAAACAATACCTAAGCTCAACCCAAAACTTCTCCTTTATTTAGTGTCAATTCTGTGGTGTCTAATGAGGAGATAACCTCAATCCTATATCCTTCTAGGGTTTTGTTTCTCTAGTTAACTCCTTATTTTCATGATTCCTGTAGAGGAAACAAAAAAAAAAGAGTTAAATGAGTTTGAAAGCGTCACCCTTCTAACAGTGTATATGGAAAATATCAGGGTCTTCAATGATTGTTAGGTGATACACACACATAGTGTGACTGGACAGAAGGACATCTGCAACAATGTGCCCAATAGGATGCTCTCCTTTCAGAGTTTTGTGGTGTCCAGCAGCCTAAAACCCTTTCCTATCAAGCTCCTCTCTATCAGTATAAATAGGAAGAGCACTTGAAAATTAAGTTCCTATTTTTGCCTTTATGAAGGTATTTCAAAACTTTCCCCAGGATCATCTCTCATGTTAAAGAAATTCCTATGTGGGAGGAGAGAAATAGTGCTGAGCAAGACCAGGAACAGCATGGGAAGGCTGTCTGACAGATTTTGCCTCCTCATCCTCAAATTCAGTTCTGAGGGAGTCATGAGTCACTCTCATGGATATAAAAGTAGAATATTTGCAGAAGCCTAAGTAAAGATATGGGATTTTACTTCCACTTTTCTGCTGTATTCTCAGCTCTATATTTTCCTTGCCCACTTTTCCATTTCATCCTTGGATTTTCTCAGCCTTTATCTGCTCAATAATTCTCTGATTTTTGTCTATAGCCTTGTTAGTCTAGTCACTCAGATGCTGCAGGAAAATATAGAATGCTGATATTCAGAGGAAAAAGAGGAGGGTGGGTAGATCAGATCATACCTCTGCTACATTCATACCTGTGCTGTGGCTACCTGTTATATTGTATGGAGGTGTCCACGTGCTGGGTACCCCAGGGAGTCCCAGCCACACCAGAGGAAAGACTCATCTCTCTGACAGTGTGCATGAGAGAGGTGAGGAGAAAAAGGAAGGAAGTCTTCAGGCAGAAGAGAAAATGAAATGGCAGATTTCCCTGTCTCTGGCAAAGGTTAAGGCAAGTCCAGACAGGGACAGGAATCATTAAATTCTTGAGAGAGAGATATGAAAAAGAGTAATACTTAATCTGATATGGTTGTCTGTGGTCCTTGAGTAAGGAAGGGCCAACAGTTCCCAGTGCAGGTATAGATGGGTTAGGCAGAAGCATGGGCGCTGTTGGTCAAAAACTCTTCAGTCATCAACAGACCCCAAGTCTTTTCCATGGCCAGGGAGAAGGGCAGTTCTCTTCCACCAGTGCCATTCCTAGCCTGTTTGACTTTAGAAAAAGAGTGGCTTGACCCTTACTCATTGCCCTTTTAGATAATAGCATAAAGGTCACCTCTGATTTTGACAGCCTTTTAAAATAAAAGAGTTAAAAGGTCACATGGACTCCAATATATGGTTAAACTCTGATCATTCTGCAGAGCTTTGCTATGTCATGGGACAGAAACAGGAAATGGCTGTTGGCCTTTTCTCTTTAAATTCATAAGGGAGGAGATGAAAGTTTTTTGCCTTCATCTACAGAAATAACTTAAATGGTATACCAGGAAAAAAAATCTGTATAGAGATGGTTTCAATGTATAACTGGATCATATGATTAATCTTCAGCTTTTAACCTGTATTATTTCAGGTTACAAAGCATGGTAACCAAGTCCTTTTTTTGTTGTTCTGGTTCTACTGATTTATCTTTTCCTTCTTGCTTCTTCCTCAAAGTTTACATAAGAGTCAGTCATCTGCACCACCTCACCCAATTGTATGAGAATGCCCAAGTCTTTTGTTGAGGAGTAAAAGGTATTAGGGTGTGAGGTTAGATCCTCCAGCTCGGCACCCACTTGTCGGGCTGTTTTCTTCAATGAGCCAAGCAGCTAATAGTTGCTACAAAGTTATTTATTGCAGAAGCACGTCAGTCTCAAAAGCAAAAGTCACAGACAGTGAAGTCCATACTAAGTTTCAGCTTAGAGTCCCAAACAGAAGTAGAAGCTGCTCCTGGTAGTCCCAGCAGGGCTGGTGAATCTGGGAAGCTCCTATCTTCTTCTTGGGTGTTGATGATGGTGGTGAGACAGCAGGAGCAAAAGCAAAGCAAAGTAAAAGCAATGGCAAAAAGCACCAGCTTTCCCCGATGCATGTTCTTATATAGAAACTTCCCAACAAGCTAAGATGCAAACTNCTAGAATATGTACTACTTCTCTGGCATCCGAGACCTTTATTCACTAAAAGCACTTAAAACTTATTCCACTTACTCACTTACTCCTTCCATCTACTCACTTACTCATT
>VZTT01019275.1:0-11140 GCA_013400855.1 Buphagus erythrorhynchus | reverse complement strand
AAAAAAAATTCCTGTGGCAGAAGAACAAAACACAAGCCCATTCAGGCATTTCACCACTCAAGCAAATCAATCAAAAGTTGAACAACTAACAAATTCAGAAGCTGCAATGGACCTGCACCCATGCAGCACTAGCAAATATATCAGTCTTCCTTCTTAACAAAGGAAGTTATATTTACATCTAATTCTTACAAGCAAATACTCTATTAGCATCCAGAGACAAACATCACCACTGAGGTGATATGGGTCTTGGAAGATTATTTTTGATTCACAAAGTTTTCAATATCTGAGTACAAAGATCTCTAAAATGAACAGTCACTGCACTAAATCTCATAAGTTCACTAGACAAGAATGAAAACCAGACCCTGCTGGACATTCCACAGAGTTAAGTCTGATAAATTCCAAGGCATCTGATCTGGCAAGGCATCTTACAATAGCTTTTTTGCTTTGAATCCTCTTTCATTTGCATTGTTAGGCCAAAAAAATGACTATGAAGAATAAGTGGATGAGGCCTCCCACAGATATGGGTCCACAGGCCCTGAGGGACTTCAGCTATCCGAATGTGTGCTAGAAAGAGAATACAAGCGGTACATAAGCAATCCAGGTGGTTCATAAAGAACATCAGTGTCAAATTCCTGAGCTATCTGTAAAGAAACCAACCATGACAGGCGCAGGGCTGGATCTCATATCCAAAACCAGGGAGGACCTCTTTGGGAATGTGAAGGCTTAAGGCAGCCTTGGCTGCAGGTACCATGACATGGTGGTGTTCCAGTACCAAGAAGAGAAGGAATGGTACAGAAGGTAAGATGATGCCTCTGAACTGCAGCAGAGCAGAATCTGACCTCTTAAAAAATGTGCTTGGAAGAGTACAACAGGGTGACACCCTGGAGGGAATAGAAGTCCAGGAAATCTGGTCAGTATTCAAGGATCATAATGTCCAGCCTCAATAGTAAGCCCTCCCAAAGAGCAGGTATCCAGGCAGAAATGTCAGAAACTGTGTGAATGTACGATATGCTCCAGGTCCATGAAGGAAGAGGGGGTGATAAGGAGTTGTCAGCATGGATTCACCAAGGAGGAATCTTGCTTGACCAACCTGACAACAATCTACGACCCTCTGTCTCATGAGAAAGGCCTGGAGCAGGCAGGGCTTGGGGAAATCTTATCAATGTGTTTATATACCCAGGGAGGATACAAAGAGGATGGAGCCAGGCTCTATCCAGTGGTGTCCTGTGTCAGGACAAGGGCAGTAGGCACTGAGAGATAAGAAGTTCTGTAGAACAATTGAGAAACCCATTTTAACTGTGAGGATGACTGAGCACTGATGCAGGTTGCCCAGAGATACGATGGAGTCTTCCTTCTTGGAGATCTTCAAAAGCCATCTGGCCATGAGCCTGTGTGAGCAATTCTAGGTCCATCTGGGTCAACACTCCTGCTCAGCTCACACAAATTAGACCAGGTGAGCTCCAAAATTGTCCTTTAATCGTAGCCCTTCTGAGTTTATGCACACATGTGGGTCTAAGAAATGGGCTTCTGTAGATGTTACGATAAAGATAATAGGTAGGAATACATCAGATGTTGATGAAATTACACGATTTTTTTGCAGGTCAAGTGTGCAAATGTCCATTGACACTTCTGGTAAGTATGTTGTTATCTCCACACTCTCTTGTTCCTGCATATTAGAGCTCTACATGGGTTTTTCTGGCTGTCCCCATGCACAAGGGTGAATATGTAGCAAAATGGGCTGAACACAAATTAGGTGAGTAGAATATGTGAACATCAGGAAACTCTTCTACTGTGAGCATGAAAAAGCACTGACACTTCCACAAGCAGGTAATGTTTGAAAATTATTGTATCCTCATAAGCTAATATTTTCTAAATTGAATTCTGTTTACCAGTGGAAAAATGAAAATCACCAATAAAGCAAAGAAGCAGGCAAAAAAAACAGGATGCAAAAAAAAAATCTTTCAAAGATTTATGTGACTGGAAGTAAAATCTAAAACCTTTCAGGTGACAGCTCACAGCTGGAATGGAGAAAGCACAAGTCTCTTCTGTTTTCAGCACCATATATATTTATAAGCAAAACAAAAGAAGCATTATTAGACTGTCTGATGATGTAGGAGATTGACTGTCTTGGCAGCAGAGCATTCTTTTGGTGACTTTTGCTGTGCTAGTGAAAAATACCTTTACCTAAGGCTGCATCTTAAGCTAACCCAACACAGAAAAGGGGTAGAAAATGGGAAAGGGATCTTCTGTCATTTCTCTGATATAAATACTCTTCCATAACCTCACTTCCTATGAATACTGGAAGTGCTGGTGCAGAATGGCACCTAGTGCTCCTCAAGGTTGGTAGCAACAGTGTTTTGAAGTAGGAGATGGGACTTTTCAAACCATTCCAACTTTCCTCGTAATTCTGTTCTCATGACCTAGATAACATTGCAAACTCTAATGAGTCTGTAGGAGTGGTAATGCTTCATGGGTCTTCTTAATTTTAAGGAAATGATACATGATTTCAAAGCAAGCCCTGATGCCTCTGAGCCCTGAAAAAATACAAGATTCCAATTCTCTGTGCCATCATACTGACACTCAGGAACAGTAAATTCACCTAGAGAAGGCTGGGTGAAAAATCAGCTTTGAGTAATAATGACTTTTTCTTATTCACATTGATCCAGCCTTCTCAATTTGCAATATGTCTTTCAAAAATCTAACCCCGAGGAAAAAGTTCTATAGTTATCAGTGATACAGTGTTTTCTAAACTCAGACTACAGTAGGAAAAAAATCTACATATCAGTGTATTTTCCCTTTCCTGTTAACAGAGTAAGATACAAAAAAAAATGGTTTTCTACAAGGAGAAAATGCAGCATATTGTACAGATAATGTAGAACCCAAATAACAGTTCTTTAAATAAAGAATAAAATGAGTCATTTAAGAAACAAGGTGCTTGGTATTATGGGTAAAATTGTTGCAATTTCCAGGTTGAAGAGAAAGATTCCTAAGAAAAATACCTAATACTAAGGAAATACCTACAATTGTTAGAAAAAACTTTGTGCTCAGTGTTCCAGTCTTCTTCTCCAATAAGTACATTTTTTCAATGTATGCAAAATACTCTCTTGTTTGTCTTTCAATTACCACTTTTGTCTCTTGCACTAATACCAAGTGACAAAGGTGTATTAATGCAGGATCCCTCTGCCATTCATTTAGAAAAGACTTTTTTTGGTGGTTTTTAAATGAAGGAATTTTTGAACGAAAGTTTGGTTTTTTCCCCTCTTTGTTCTCCAGGGAAGCATGCAAAATACACTGATTTTGTAGTTCCAGGGTCAGGTTTATTGGAGAGGGATAAGGGGACAAGTGGGATCAGGAAGGAGGAACCACAAAAATGTAGGGACCTGAGGGTGACAGGAACTTAAATAGGGGACCTCCCCCAGGGGAGGGTACAAAACAATAGCCAATCACTGTAACTGAAGGGTGTAACATAAGGCAGGAGTACAAGTACAACAAACGAATGGGGGAAACAGAGGCGGGGATTATAATGTAACAGCAAATCATATACAAAGGAGAGGATGACTAACATAGAACATTCTGGAAGGAGAGGAGGGGCCGAAGGGGACTGACAACCAAGTAGGTAGGGCCTAGGCTGACAAGCAGGGAAGAATCTGGAATATAGGAGGGATCCGGGAATGACCAACAGGGGTAAAGGCGGGAATAAGAACAATCCAAAGCATATCTAACTGGGGGGTACAACATAGGAATGAACCAAGTATGACCAAATTAACAAAAGGTAAAACAGTGCACCACAACACTAGTGCACAATTTGCAACAGGGAATGTTTAGACTGGGCCTCTGTTTAGATTGGGGTAAAGAGTTAGAAGGAAGACTGGAGACATGATCTTTGCACTTCTGTTCCTAATTTCCTCCAAAACTAATTTTAAATCCAACATTTGAAATAAGCTCGCTATAGAGATATAGAAAAATGGATGGAAGCTGTGACTTTGACCTAGAATGTGAACACTGAGTTTTATTTGGACTAGTTGTACTAAGTCTCTTATACACATATTCTCCATTTGCTATTAACAAAGGAACACTTGGTGTCAAATAAGTTGCCTTTCATTCTTACTCAGAATACTCTTTTTGGTCTGCATGTATTCATATTGTCTAGGGTGCTAACCATTTCCACAGTTCATCAATTAAAATCTGAGCTTATCCTTTTAGTTTTTACCACTACATTGTCGTCTCTAGAATAGGACACATAATTAAATAAAATAGCATGGTTTGTTGCTTGGGAGTTTTGAGAGGGTACTTCAGGATGTATAATAAAGATACTCTTATTATAAACCACTTCATTTTTTCTATCTTAATACTTACCTATTATTACCTCTAATAGGAATAAGAGCATAATACAGATGGCCAGACAGATAAAGTAATAGAAACTGGAATAAAAGTCTGTTTCACCTGCTTGTGAGTTGTACAACTGTAAGCAGTCTGACTGATGTTTTCCACAAGCCCAATATTCCGAGCATCATTGTATTGTTAAACTTTATAAAGAGAATATGTTGTTATTGCTGCAAAACATTTTTTTTGGGTTTAAGAGTAGAGTCATTATATGTTAAAGAATGTTTTCCTCATGTTGGTGGTGTGTATTTTGTTAGAGGCATTGATTATATATAACTAAATTAAGAACTATGTTAGGTAAGGTGAAACCTCATAAAATTTGAATGTCATGTTAAAAAGAAGTTCTAGACTTTGTGGGCAGAAGGTATACCAGAACCAAACATAATCCAGGAATGGACCTCGCCTTATTCCTTTATTGTTCTTGTGCTTATAAGTAGCTTTTGGAACTTCTTTGCTATAACTTCCAAAATAAAGTCATAATACATGCTAGTAAACAATTTTTTTTCTGTAAAATAGTCTGCCTGGAAAAGTGACTTGCATTTCAGTTTTTTAGGTGTGAATCCTCAATTATGTTGCAGCATATGCTGTTCAAAATTATAGTGGGCCACCCAAGACATCTGAACCCTACCTTAAAATAACCTGATTTAATAACTACTTCATTATTTCTTTGTAAGCTACACATCCAGTCCAGCTGAACCAGTGACTTGAATGTGTAATAAAAAAAATCTTAGAAGAAACTTCATTGAGAATCTTGCAAATGAAGATCCATCTATAGAATTTTTTTTCAGGGAATACTTCTAATAATGACATATATTATGAAAGTTATAAACAATCACCAGGGAAACAGAAATAGAGGTTAAATGTCACAGTAGAAGTTATTTATTGGAAATATGTGATACTTAATAAGTGCAGTGTAACTGCAGGAATAATTAAAATCAAATACATGTTTATACACCCTCACTGGTAGTTCATGTGCAGACATGTTCTAATCAAAAGCTGCACTGTGCTAGTTTGGAAACAACCAGCAAAATCTCTTTTCTTCCATTCCTTTTAAACTATAGGACTTCTCTGGGAAATTTTTGGGTGAACAATTTGTGGAGTTTACGGTGTGAGTCCTTATAATTAGAATGGTTTCTGCTGACAGCATCATATCTGTTCCTTGTCAAAGAGATTCCACTAATCTCTGAAATAAATAGATAAAATAAAGTTGTCAGATACAAGCGTATGTCAGGGAAGTTATTTATCTGTCCTGAAATGCATGACTATATGTTCTAGTAATTTAGTTCCATGGTCCTATTAATTTTATTGCAGCCAGTTATATATTGTATCTCGTGGAGGTGGTTCCTTCAGATATCTCTTTATAATCATAATAGAGTTAATTAACCCTGAGAGTTAATTTCCAGAATTAAATCGATCCAGGAAAACAGTCCTTTCTGGCTATAACAGGGGTAAAGTAGTGAAATGGTGCAGGCTGGAGCCTAAATTATGTAGGAATAGAAGAATAAAAGCTGTTTTGCTTGTTTTTTTCAGAGAAATAATTTTTTTTTAATGTTCTTTATTTCTGACTTACTGACACAATAACCAGCAAGTGATTTAGCAATCTACAATGATTAATTATTTTGTAACAGTTCTTCTTGATAATAGACAGAAATCTCCTTTAGGTCACAGATTACTAAGAATGGACCTTAAACATATTGACACCAATGTAATTGTGAAAGCTCTTAAGAACTATGCATCTACAGAAAAAACTTTCATCTACATTTCTTTTCCATTCACCTGGGATAACTTAGTACTAAAAAAAATCTCAGGAAAATTTATTAAATTATTTCCTGGGAATGTACAACAAGAATAATTTTTTATGAATAATTCAACTCGGGGTCATACCTATTATGTTGAATTTAAGATTGCAGAAGTAATTAACCTTTTCTAACGATCAATTCAAATGAATTCTTTGGAAACTTTTAAGATAGTTCATGCACAGTTCAGTATATATGCAAATGAAATTTGTATGAATCAACAAATCAAATGAATAAGATGTGATTGATGGCAATTCTGGCAAATTTCAATCAGCTCTTGATTTCAGTCAAGAACTGATTGAAATAAAATATCTGTGTCTCTGTCATCATCTTTGTTAGTGTTTGGTTATTTGGATTTTTTTCTATTGTGCTTTATAATATAACATTTAGATATTTTCTGTGGCACAGTGTCATCACATTTTCTTTGGGAGATTTTAGTCTACTCTTAATTGAATTTAAGTAGGTGAATTTGAGATAAGCAATGGTACTTTTGGAGAGCTGCAGATGTGATGGCTTGGATCCAGCATCCTTTAAAGTAAATGGAAACACTTCCACTGATTTAATGGGTCTTGGACTTAATCCAAGGTGCACTTTGACTTAATTGGACTATTCCTGGGAGTAACTGGAGGATCTACTTGAGAACTCATGTACAATGAACATTTGTGAGATCCAATCCTTAGAAGTAAGCATCTGAGAGGCAAGAAGAGTCGTTCTCATGATAAAAAGAGTTAAAAACCAAAAGAAATGAGAACTATGGAAATTTTGCAAAAGTGAAAATAACTGTAGAAATGTGGCAGAACAACACAATAAGAATATACTTTTTCACAAGCTAATACAAGCTAAACTCCCAATCTTGGACAGACACAGAACTGGATCCTATGATGTTGTAGCTGAAGACAGTAATTGATCTTATCATCAGGATATATAAAATACAGAAAACGTGCCTTTGTATAATCTCAATCATGTGTTAGACACTATTAATCTGAAGGTGTCACCGCAAAACTGTGACACAATGCTTTTCCCAATTCCCTATCCACTGCAAATGTGAAATGCCCTCAACGGGATTCATTATGAGCTGTCTCCCTTTTGTCTTGAAACAAGTAACATTTAAAGAGTTGACAATCCCTGTATGAATTACATATACATATATATATATATATATATACACACACACATATATTTCTCTATATTTATATACATATATGAATATCCATTTTTTTAGTTTTGAAACAATGGTGTTCTGCCCTCAATTCTTAACTTGATTTCAGACACGCACACACACAAAAAAGAACAGAAATACCACCAAAATTCCCCAAAAAACTACAAAACAACAAACCCACAAAAGTAACTGAAACCAAAAAAACCTCCAAAGCAACCAACCAAAATCCCCCAATAAGATTGTAAAGTGTTCATAGTTAGTAAGATAATCAGTTTTCTGTTTTCCCCTTCAAGGTATCACATGTATTAATTAGTGTTTCTAAAAGTTCTGAAAGTGCCACATTCTGTCCTGTGACACAACAAGGAGATTCAGTTCCCATCTGCAGTTGTTGAGAGCTGGTACTGAACGTTGATGCCATTGCATTTCCAAATAACGAATCTGCCTGGACCATGGCGCACACTTGGAAGCTCGCCTGGCTGAGAGCTGGTTCATGGGCAGACAGCTCTGTTCCGTGGCGTGACCCTCATGTGCACTCATGCGCTGTCCATCTGCTCTGCCGCTGCTCTGCCCAAGTAACGCAGTCACCTCTGCTCAACTCCGTGCTGCTGCTGCTAGCTTACCAGGAGAGGGGCAGCTGTCACACACCAGCCATGCAGGTATAGAAATCGTAGCCAATTATGAACTCCCCAAAGGGCATCACTTTCAAAAACACACTGCATAACAAAACCTGACTGTATTGGGTTTACATGGCAAGGTTTTGGTATCCGGGGGGGCTTACCGTGGTGGCTTATGTGAGAAGCTGCTAGGAACTTCCACCATGTCCAACGCAGCCATTCTATGTCAACTCCAAGACAGACCCAACACTAGCCAAGGCTGAGGCCATTTGCCACAATGGTAGCACCTCTGGAATACCATATTTGAGAAGGAAAATAGTTACTGCACAGGAGTATTTGCAGTCAGGTAACAGAGGAGTGAGAACGTGAAAAAAAAATAGCCCTACAAACACCACGGGCAGTGAAGAAGGGGCAGGAGGTGCTCCAGGTGCCAGACCAGAGGTTCCCCTGCAGACTGTGTTGAAGACTATGATTAGGCAGCTGTGTCCTTGCAGCCTGTGGTGGTGCACAGTGGAGCAGAGATCCATCTGCAGCCCACAGAGGACCCCATGCTGGAGAAGGTGGATGTCTGAAGGAGGTTTTGAGCCTGCAGGCAGTTCATGGTGAAGCAAGCTTCTGTCAGGAACTGTGAAACTATGGAGAGGAGCTTGCATTGATGCAGGTTTAATGGCAGGACTTGTGACCTCACAGGTGACACATGCTAGAACAGTCTGTTCCTGAAGGACTATGTCCCATGGGAGGGACCCACACTGGAGCAGTTAATGAAGCACTGCAGTCCAAGGAAAAAACACATGTTGGAAAAGTTAATGTAGGCCTGCACCCCATGGGCAGGACTCCATGCTGGAAAAGGGGAAGGGTTGAGGAGTCCTGTCTCTAAAGAGGAAGGAGCAGCAGAGATAATGTGTGATAGACTGATAGCAGTCTCCATTCCCTGTCCTGTCGTTATCTCAACCCTGGAGCCTTTCATTATATTTTCTCCTCCTTGTGCAGTTGAAGAGATGAGTAGCTTTGGTGGCCACTTGGCTTTCAGACAGGGTCAGCTGACCAAATTTGTACAAACCAGAGGTCTCTAGAAATCCACCACTTAAAAGCCATCCTCCTCTGTGATGAACTCTTATGACATGACTGTACCAGGTTGGTATGTAAAAAATCTGCTGCATGACACACACAGACATCTGTTGGCTCCAGATATATTCAGCCAATGTCCTGGGAAGTTACACATAACACATGAATTGCAACAAAAGAGCAGAATTAGCAGTGCAAACGTGTGTGTTTGAACAAAAAAACGGGGAGAAGTTTCAGAAAGAAAAATTGCATGTTTGAACTGCAAAGAAAGAAATTCAGTTCAGAGCAAAATTAATTCTAACACAAGGTTTAAATATTTTGTATTTTTCTTGTCTTCCCCTGCCTAAATCCTTCTTCAATATGGCCTATCTTTCCTTCAGTCCTTTTAATGTTTCCCACTCTGAGAGGGTCTCCCAGTTCTCTTTACTAATGCTACTTTATATGTGTAAGTATTTTTCACAGCCTGTTTATGTCGCGGCGGGCCCTCTTGGGGGCGGTGGTGAATGCTGCGACCTTCCGGAGAAGTGCCTAAAAAAAGGAGGAACGTTCCCAGCAAGCAGGCATGTCCCTGGGCTGCTCCCGAGGAGGAGTGATTTCAGCTCTTTTATTAAGGGCTGTCAGCTCTCTTTTTTCAGCAGGCGCGGAGACTGGAGACGGGAGCCAGCATCTGGGGTTCCGAGGGCGAAGTTTTTTCTTCGTCCAGGAAGGCTCCAGGAACAGCAGCCTCACAAGGTGGAGGCGAGCAGGATAGATACAGGGTAGTCAGAGGGGCGGGGTAGAGCATCAGTGAATGGTCTGAGGGCCCAGGGGCAGTAAAAGGGGGGGAGGGCCAATGGGGTACAAGGGATTAACATTAAAGGGCATGTTGGGATTGAACTGGCATCGCGCATAACAAAGAGGGAGTGCCTAAGGGCTCTCCCTCCAGGGCAGAGAAAGAGGCTCTTTTGTTGGGAGGCCCGCCGCCTCCACAGGTCTCCATTTATTTTACTTTGTGTATTCTATCAGTTTGGATTTTGGAAAAAGTATGGTACAGTGTAGAGGCATGTTAAGTTATTATTATCAAGTAACTCAGCTCTGTGCATCATTGAACCAAAGTAGTTAGGAGAAATCTGCATGTGTTAGCCACACAGCCAGTCATCCCTGCAGCACCCCCTGGCTCCAAATCTGCTATACAGGCTGATGGTATTTGGTATGTTATGGGTACATTTCCTCCCATATATGCAAATTCAAAAGGAAAGCTTTTCTGACCAAAATCAAAATTACAATATAATCTAACAATGTTTTTCCATCCCTTTTCAAGACATGCAGTGTTTTTTACAAGTCATATAATTAAAAATTTATTGGTGTCCAGCCATCCTTTGCCAAAGATGCCAGTATCAAAGCAGTTACTATTTCTACATCTTAGCAAACAAAGGAATTAACGCTCGTTGTCTCCATAGTTCTCTTATTCTAACAGTTAAATAATTCCCTTTCTTCTTATGGTAATTAGTGTACTTGCCAAGTCTTTCTCTTTTCAGTTGGTGGGTTTGTTGAGTCAGTGGTTGTGAGTCAGTGGTCATGATCGCCCCTTGATAGAATTACCTTTTACCTGGTTGGAGCTGATTTCAGCACAGTTGCTGAGTCGGCTTTCCTTGCAGTGTGTAAATTCTGCATTCCTTTGTGTCTATTATCAGTGATCTATTCTTTCCCCAAACCTTTATTAATCTCCCCCTAAGTTTGAGATAACACCTGGATAATAGTACCACCTTTATCTTATCTCAGGTTCAAGGTGTGGTGTCTTATTTTAGCGTCCAAGTTCCAGGTATCCATGGAAGCATATTTGGGGGAGGGGGTGAGGGAGAGGGGAGCTTTGGTGGTCATTGGTGGTCAAAGAGGGCATCTGTCCCATAAGTTGGGGTGATCATTGTTTGACCAATGGTATGTCTGTGTGTGAGCAGCTGCTTCTTTACACATTTCACCGAAGTGGAAATTTTTGTCCAGATGAATTACCCAGGACATACTAACCAGATCTAGCTTCCACCAGGCCTGGAGATAGCACCATCCTGTCAGTCCCTACTGTGCTTATCTTATGGCAGAGTTCTTCTGTGGCCTTTGAGAGAAGCAACTGTGCTCTTTACATCCTT
>VZTT01019274.1:44884-55307 GCA_013400855.1 Buphagus erythrorhynchus | reverse complement strand
AAAAAAAAAAAAAAGCCAGCAGAATTGGAGACATTGAAATAGAGGGCATTTCTATTTCAATTAGTTGAACACTCCAGTGATTACTATTCACACCTAAAAGCTGGCACTGATTACCTAAAATTAGATTTCTGAACAGTTTTAGCAATTACCTTAGGTTTCTCTCATCTAGTTAACACTGCAGTATGTTACTTTTTTTCTTGTGCAAGTATTTTCAATCTATAGAGAACCCTTCTTGGTCTTCTAAAAACTAGACAGATTGCTCAGTAAATCTTTTCTGAAAAAAAAACCTGATTCGGTATAAGAAGTGTTTTGTTAGTTTCTTTTTAATTTCCCTATTACATCATAAGGGTATACACTTTAAATGTTTTTTTTAAACTTGGCATTTATGTAACTCATCATTCCATTTTACTAATTACTCAGAGGGAAACATATGAGAGATACTTACGTCTCTGTGTTGATACATAAATTAGAATGCAAAAGACATTGCCCACAGAAGTAGTGATGCATAAAGATAACATGGAATTTTAGATTACATTTAAATGTTGGTATTAGAAATTATTAAATACCTTATTTAAGTGCCGAGGGCTCTGTATTTAGAAGAGTAATCCATTACAATAGAATGTATTTATATTAGTACAGAAATAAAGCACTCAAGACTTTAATAATGGGAAATTATCAATTTATTTTATCAAATTCTCCTACTATGCATTTCTTCAGAAATTGGTTTCAAGGTGATACATAAGAAAACATTCAGAGAATTAGCAAGTTAGTGCACAAAATAATTTTCTTACTCTAGTCATAGACACAGAGATAAAATAGAGTCTAATAATCTCATAATTATCAACAATAAGCATCCCTTGTCCCTTGTTATCACAGATACTCAAATGCCTAGTGGCAAGGCCCATTTTGGCACCTTGGCCTGTTTCAGTAAAGCCACACAAAACTGGATGGATGCTCCCCGTTTCTTGGGGCTGCAAAAGCTCATGAAAAAGAGCTGAGAGCAGATCCATGCAGCAAACAGAAACTTCTACAAGTAAGTTATTTGTCAACATCCAAAAGTGCACTATATTGCTTTACTGAACACAAAAACATGTTCCCAAAGAGCCTGGAGTTCTATTTTCAAATGGATGTAACAAAGGAAAAAATAAATAAGGAGAGGATGTAGAGAAGAAAGATCAGTATGCCTGGATCCCCTACACCACCAAGATATGCTCTTGATCATGATTTTTCATGTAAATATCATGATTTTACAGTAACATTTTACGAAATAAACCCACTTTGTATAGACAAGAAATAGCTAAATTACACACCAAGCAGAGATCCCTGAGCTAGACAAAAACTAGTTAGAAAAGCCACACAACACACTGTGTGGACATATTCACATAGGCCTAGAGGAAGTACTGCTACTTTTTCAGCAAATAAATGTTGTTTACTCACTCCCATTCAGGACCAAATGAGTGATGGACCATATTTGCTAGTCTATAACCTTGAAGTTCTGCTTCTAAGGCTTGAGTGAGGGCAGCCCCAGGTGGGATCTGGTCTTATTGTTGTGGGTGTAGCCAACAACAAAACATTCACATTTAGTGCATTAATCTCAAATAGTGCTGAAATCAAGCAGTCAGGCTCCACAGCTGAGTTACTTTTCAGAAAAAGTATGAATCAAACTTTTCTGAACAGCTTTTCCATCTGCTGACTAACAAATTTGTGATCTTAGGTTGAAACCTACCAAATTAAGTAGCATTTGCTTTTGATAATGTTTACTGAAGTAGGTATTTCCCATATTCCCTTTCTAAGAAAGTATAAAAAAATGACCTCTCATAGCTGGTGATTAGAATTAAAATAATCCACACAGTAGAATAAGTGTGTGGAAACAGCAAAAATCCTCTCAAGTGGTTTAAAGAGCTAAAAATATGGAATGTGGATCCACAGTTTTACCATGTTCATCAGTTATCCATGGTCTCACTTCTGCCATGCCATGTCCCCCATCCCATTTTTCCCATACCGGGTTCCCTCTATGCTATAAAGTGAACTTAAAATCTTGTATCAACACGTAAAGAAAGCAGAACCACTTTGTTCTGGGAATGGAGAGGTAGGATTTTTTAGGACAGAGCTTATAGAGACATCTGCTATAATATAGTGTAAGAAACTTAACTCTACACATTAATGGAGTTGATGAAGTCTGAGTTCTGGAAATAAATTAAAACAGATGCTTTGCTGTTAACTGACAGAACTTCAATTGAATCAGAAGAAAATCATGTGTATCCCAGTCCCTACTGCTGATTAAGACTTTCCTAGCAAATTGCAATTTGTTTTTCTTGAGGAACTTACATGACTTGAACCTCAATATGTTCCACTATGAAATCTTAAGGAACAGAAAACTCACGCTGATATAAATCAAATAAGGTTAAGAACTAATTTAGTTAAAAATCAGTACTTGGCTGCTGTAGACATACTTTTAATTTAGTTTGAAGTGTCTAATATCAATTTAGCTGAAGCTTATTACAGACTTCATGGCTTTAGCTAGAGCTGAAAACAGATTTCAATACTTACGTCATTAACCACCTAAGGCAGATGCCAGTATCAGTACTGACACCAAAATCCAGCAGCATCTAATTCAACATTGTGACACATCCTTATATTCTCTGTTGGACAGTATCAGCACAACCATTCAAAAAACGAAGTGAAGAAACATTGAAATTAAGTGCTCTTCTCCCAGGAAATAATTTATAAAACTTCTTTCAGACACTTCTGACCATATACAACACACAGCCTAAGTAGACCCCCAAGCTGACCCCATACATTTAAGATCAACAGTTGTGTTTGTAAAGTTTTATATAATAAAAATTAAAATGCTTATCATTTTACAATTGCAACAAAAGTAAAAGCCACCGTATCATTACTTAAACAAGTAACAGGTCAAGACCAGGTATTTCTCCAGAACTCCAGAATAGCTAGGACAGAGTCTTAGCTCTAGAGTTCTGGGATCACTTGTGCAGTTCTATACTTGTCTAAGGAAACCCAAGCTATAAAGAACTCAAGGAAATGTGGTCATAATCTTAAATGTCACACAGCTCGTGCCATGGCAGTTGTGGGAAACCATCAGCTTAAGGGTACATATTTTTGTACTTGCTGGGCTCCAATCTCTGCAACATAGACTGCTCCACTCTTCATGTCTACATCCACAAGGTGTGGTTTGGTTTCATCAGCCAGCTGGACACTGTGGACCATGACACAGTCCCCAATGGAGCCAACTGGAGGTGCTGCCAAGATTGCTAACCGGTTGATATTCAGCTGAGCTACAATCAGGTATTTGTAATCAGCAGTAAACCTGTGAAAGATAAATCTATTTTTGAACTATGAACTCCATATGACATGTCATTTTAACACAAACAAAACCTCTTCAATAGTCACAGTTTTGAAGGCTGTGACCAACAAAATACAATGTAACATTGGAAATTAAGTTGTAAGCCTTCCTCTGCATATGGCTGCTCATTGAGATGTATTCTGCTACAGAAAACTTGTTCAAGAAAATCT
Organism: Buphagus erythrorhynchus; assembly: GCA_013400855.1. Classification (NCBI taxonomy): domain Eukaryota; kingdom Metazoa; phylum Chordata; class Aves; order Passeriformes; family Sturnidae; genus Buphagus; species Buphagus erythrorhynchus. The sequence goes on along the minus strand of VZTT01019274.1, from coordinate 51,773 downwards.
TTCTTCCTGTAAAAGCTGCAACAGTAAGGTTAATAACAGTAACAACTTTAAAGTGAAGCTCCCAGTCCTGGACTCAAATCCACAGGGCTTGTCATAAAGCCAGGATTTCCCTGTCAAAATGCAACTGTACAGATTTTTGCATACATTAGGACAACCAGCACCTCATTACACTGGTTAACTCCTTGTCAGCAGGCATTAAATATCAACATTTTAATTCACCAGAAGGAGTACACCTTATTTACATAATTGCGTGCTTCTAGAACTGTTCAACAATACCTGACAGAATAGGGTCCATCTTCTGAAAAACAGCCACTCCAAGACCCAAGCCATTCTCCTGTGACTTTATCAAAAACTTGGATTCTCTTGTTGCCTCTGTCTGCAACCCATACCTGTTAAAAAGAAAAATCATGGCTGTCAGCAAATAGAACAAATTAAATGCATTTGTTTCTTACAAAAGCAAAGTTCCCTGCAATAAAAAATGGAAGAATGTACCCTGGAGAATGTATACTTTTTCCCATTCAAAACTGTATCAGATCTGACTTCCAGATATAAACCAAAACTGACCTTCAGTTAAACACACACAAATTATTTTATACTACTTTAGCAGAAAAATCAGTGCCTTCTCTTCTTTTTTGTAGCTATATGGATATAGGGTTTTTATCCCCACAATGAAGACATATTTCCACCTATTAAATTCTGAAGATCTGTCTAAAGGTCTGTCACCTGCATTTTTTTTCCAATGGTAGTTTCATTTCATGATCATGATCGGCAAACATTCCTGATATGCCCAATACTACTACAAATATTGAGCCATTTAAACACTTAGAGCATGTTTAGCTGGTTTTGTCTAACCAGTTTTGTCTGTCCCACCCTGAGTTAACTGGTTTCACAAACACTGCAAGCTAGCAATACCACTAGACAGTTCCAATGAAGGCATTTTTTGTACAAAAGTCATTGAAGTTTTAGCTGTTGACAAGTCATCAGTCTGTTAAGTAAACCTCATGACTTTCCTGGGGTATCACCAAAAAGGGAGCAATAAACATAACCTTAGATCTTTCATCACTGTTTTTAAATGAAGCACTACTACAGCATTCTCTTAGATTTCTTATGAATTAACTATTAATTCTCAACCTAAACTGATGATCAACACTACCTTGGCAATAAAATGTAGCTCATTCCAGGCACTGTCGTTGAATGAATAAACTCTGCAGGTTACCCTGCACCATAAAGTGACCATGTTCCTCCTGTTTTTTTCTCCCACTCTGGCAGTTTTGACAGAGAATTTATTTTTATATACACTTCTTATTCTAATTCAGACAGCATCAGCAGAATTAGCTTCAACCAGTGGTGTTTTAGTGAAGCAATCTTATTTTCCCTGAAACAGATTAAGAAGTGACTGCATAATTCCCCTCTAGGACTAGCAGACCAAAAGCCAGACTACAATTAACACCTGGCAGAAGCAGACTCTTGGAATGCCTTGAGCTGCATGTAAGAGAGAGTAATGTCCACAACCTAGCTAGAGCCTCACTATACCTAAAGCTTATCTAGAATTTCCAAATATGAAATTAAAGCCCCCTGAAGTGTAGTGACTGAGGATAACAGACCAACACTTTGTCATCCAGCAGGATTGTCTTTAATTAACACACTTGAGTATTTATATGTTTCTTCTGTGCATAACTTTTAGGATCAACTGTACAGCCAGCCAGCAGGAGAGAGAAGGTAACCACAAAAAAAATCAAGAAAAGTAGAGCTGATGTTTCTAGCTCTTATCATTCATCCCACACATATTCACAGCCCAGTTTTCTGGGCTGTACATCAAAGCACAGGTATTAATCACTGGACTTGATCCTTTGGTATGCACTTTCCCATGGGAGAAGAGCTGTTAATCAAGGTCAGGATGGTATGAGAAGGCCACTGCTTCTACATGAAGAAAGAGAAGTGCTTTTATTTATTACACAACACACTTCTATAATCTCACAATGGCAACCTGCTACAAACTGCAGGAGGAACACTCTGTTGTTGCATGGACACTGACAGTGTAAGTGGTCAGGATCCTGGTGTTAACCTTGGAATCAGCTCCTTCCATAGAACCTGCAGTATGAAACTTCAGCTCAGGACTATCACACAGAAAACTGTAGCCCCATAAAGCAACACAGATCACAACAGTTTAAACAAAAAAGAAATAANACTTGAGTATTTATATGTTTCTTCTGTGCATAACTTTTAGGATCAACTGTACAGCCAGCCAGCAGGAGAGAGAAGGTAACCACAAAAAAAATCAAGAAAAGTAGAGCTGATGTTTCTAGCTCTTATCATTCATCCCACACATATTCACAGCCCAGTTTTCTGGGCTGTACATCAAAGCACAGGTATTAATCACTGGACTTGATCCTTTGGTATGCACTTTCCCATGGGAGAAGAGCTGTTAATCAAGGTCAGGATGGTATGAGAAGGCCACTGCTTCTACATGAAGAAAGAGAAGTGCTTTTATTTATTACACAACACACTTCTATAATCTCACAATGGCAACCTGCTACAAACTGCAGGAGGAACACTCTGTTGTTGCATGGACACTGACAGTGTAAGTGGTCAGGATCCTGGTGTTAACCTTGGAATCAGCTCCTTCCATAGAACCTGCAGTATGAAACTTCAGCTCAGGACTATCACACAGAAAACTGTAGCCCCATAAAGCAACACAGATCACAACAGTTTAAACAAAAAAGAAATAAGTTTTGTTTTGTTCAAATATATATAAACAAGTCTGTTGTAAGATGAAATAAAAAAATTTCCTTAATTCTTTACCCGTCCAAAAGCATCCACTGTTACACTGTGAGGAATCTTGAACTGACCAATGCCGCTCCCATTGGTTCCAGTCAGCCATATCTCTTTGTAGTCTGAACAGTGAGCACCATGAAAAATAAAAGTAAAAAAATCACAGTGAGAAAACAACAAATAAACCAGCTTTTAAGTCATTCTCTTGCAAAGTTACTTCGGGTAATTTGTAAAAGGTGAGAATTCTAAACTGTTTAAACACCTATCTCCCAATACATAAATCTGAGAGAAAACATGACTACTACAGTGACTACTGGATTATTATTAGTGGTTACAGGATTATGGTTACAAATATGTAGCCAGTAATACACAAAAGCCAGAATCCAAGGTTCTCTTAAGCACTGAATTAAAAAAAGAAAACAAGAAAAAAAAAATGTTGGCTGATTATTCTATCTATTCATTTGCTTCCTAAATTGATTTTTAACATTTGTTACCCAGAAGTTTTTACTTTTCCCAATTTAGCATTTTACACACTAGGTATTAGGAAACTATCTACTTTATGGTAGCACAATGGAGAAACAGTAGCTCCTCCACTTATTCCAACTGTGGGCATGTGCAGACTCTTTAGTCACTGTCCTAACTGAGGAGTAGAGTGAGCTAATTAAGATCACAGAACAATTTAAGTATAAAAGTCTTCCAGACACTGTCTGGTCCAGCCTGCTCCTCAAAGCAGGACTAGCCTTGATAAAAAAATCCAACTCTGATGTTAGATCAAGTTGCCCATAACTCATCAGCTTTTGAACATCTACAGGAATGGAGAGTGCAAATCATCTTTGGGCCACCCTGTCACTCACTGCCTGACCACCCTTACTGTGAATGTTTTCTAACAAAAATCAAACAGAAATTCACCCCTCTTGAATCTTTTGCTCTGTGTTACTCATTCTTCACTGTGTATCTCCAAGAAACATGTGTCTCTGTCTTCCCTACAGCCTCCTTTTACTGACTTGAAGACAGCAGTAAGAATCCCCCTTAGCTTTCTTTCTTAGAGACTGAACAAAGTCACTTGCTCAGCCTCTTCTCATGAATGACTAGGAGATTTCTCCTGAAGTGACAAGCAATGAAACAGGATCTGATTCAATAAGGTCTTCAAACTAAAGTTAAATGACAGTGCTGCCTAATACTCGCTTAAAAGTATTCCCAAGGCATGCTATTTTAAAATCCAGTTTTCTGTGGTCAACTTCTGCAACAGTTCCTTTTTCCATACCATCTGATAATTTGAGCAATCTGTTGTTCATTCCCCCATCTCCATCAACAACATAAACTTCTCCAGTTTCCTCCACAAAGATCTCTGCTGGTTGATCAAACTGTAGGGGAATCAAGCTTGAACCAGCATTACCGGGTGTGCCCAAGACCTGCAGAAGTTTACCCAAAGGGCTGTACTGTTTCACTGTGTGTCCATATTTCCCTGAATCAAGGAGAAAAAATAAAGTGCAAAAACATCTTAACAAAACAAAATGTAAGTATTAAACCTGACTGCAAAGATTGAAAATCTGATGCTCAGAAGTGATATTAATACATCTAAGAGACAAAATTCTATAATGAGATTATGGTAGTGGGTTAGTAAATCCATAGGCTATAACAATATTCATCCACTGTATTAGGATTACTTAACCTGGGTCTATCAGGCTTCTTCCCTGATACTTCTGGGCAGCAGGAAAGAGTGCTGACCAAGCTCAGCAGCTGTAAGCAGACACACAGCACAACTCATGAAACTTCAGACTATTTTGTGCAGCACCTGAGAAATTTGTTCATGGCAAGAAAAACACAAATCTATCTCAGAATTGCTTGAGAGACTTAAATAAATTAGTTGTTTAAAGCAATATTACATTTTCTTCCCCACCAAACATTTCTCATATCACCACCTTGCATACCTGTTCCAACATCTGTGATCCATACTGAACTTCCTGTTTCAGTGTTCCATACAAAGATACCATGAGGCATTTCAACTGTATCATTCCAGGAGTGAAGAAAATAGCCTTCTTTTGAGAATACAAGTACCTTTGGCACATTGTCTCCTTGCTGAAAAGGCAAAAAAAGTTCTAAAGAAAACATATTAAGTAAGTAAGCTTATAGTTTAAAATTCATCTTTGAGAATTTTTTGCAATGTTTCATGAATTGAAAGAATCTCCTGACATAATTGTCTGCTAGAACTCTTTTTCCAGCTAGAAAAGGAAAAAGAGATAAGGGTCTAAATTTAATACGAAAAACCTTCCAGTTAGTCTAGACTTTCATCTTATATCACATAGAGTCCAGCTTTAAGAGCGGCCAAGTGCCTGCAGCTATCCTGGTCTTCAGCTTGAACTGTGATTTTGTGTTCCTGCTGAAAATTGTGCCCAATCTAATGGGCGTGAAAAACTGCAACAGTGCTTATTAACTGCATGGCATTCAAGTACTCATACTGTGCTTTACAAGAAATTCCCACCACATCCCATGGAGAGAATGTGTTATCCATGGCCTAGAGATACTCACACATGGACCTGAGTAGAGGAAATGAATTTAACTCCAATTACTCTACCTGGTTGAAAGAGCTGTGTAGTTTTGATTTCATGGGACAAGGCCTCAAAGAATGGAAGATTCAGTTGCCCCAGAATCACATTTTATCTTACAGCTGAGGGAACAAGCTGCTGTAACTCAGTTAAGTTGGATCATGCATTCATACCACAGAAATGTAACACTTAAAAAAACCACACACAAATGTTGTGCCAGAACTGCTTTCAAAAATAGAAATAGCAGAGACATCTCTGCTTATATTTTGAGTTTGACACAATAATTATTCATACATATATAAATATGTAAATATATGTAAACAAACATACACATATGTATCTCAATCTTAACCAGACACTTTAAAGGCAAAACAACACAAAAACAGCACAGAGAGAAATACAGTATTCCCACTCACTTGTCCTACATAGACCAAACCATGGAGAGAATCAACAGCAACACAAAATGTTTGGCCAGTGAAGTCTTCTGGAGTTTTAGGCCAGCCTATGTCCAGCTTGAACATCTGTTGCTCTCCCTTCCAAGGAGAAAAGTACTCTGCTTTTAAAACCTGAAAATACAAAATAATATATAGTAGTCAAATTCCATGAGGGTGGGATCAAAGGAAACAGCAGCTGAAAGTAACTGTGTGCTGAAGCATCATAAATTCATTTATTCAACTTAAATTAACAGAAGCAGGCTTACAGCCAGGGGTTTGGACTGCAAGTGTGAAAGCTTCCACAATCTGAAAACCAGGTAATCAAGTCTTTTGGACTGGGGAGCTCTGGAATTTGGAGGCAAAACACATACCCTGAAATTTCTTACACCAGAGCTGCTTTTAATATCTGTAAATCACTCTCCAAAATGAGGGAAATAGTACAGAAGGTTCCAAATGCACCAGATTCAGTAGCCACTTCAAGATGTGAAAATAAGAAAAAAAAAATACAAGTCAAGAAAGAAAACGCCTTGGAAATGAAGAAGTGTAAAATGCCAGGAACAGTGAGACTCGGGTCAATGTATACATTTTAAACCATAACGGAAAAAAACAATCTTCCACCTTCTTGTTCTATTTTTCCAGCAGAAGAGTGGAAGCGAAGCACTGCTGCAAGGTGAGCATTGAAGGAGAGCACTCAGCACAGAGCTAGGAAGTAACGCGGGAGACCCTGAAGGCCCACGGCCACCTGACACTTCTGTTCCTCGCCCTGCCGGGATCAGGGCACACACTGATAACACAGAGCTGCGGACAGACAGGCTGGGCTACCATGAAGGAAAGCAGCGAGCAATCAAGCAAGGAGAACACTTGTCAGTATCAAGTGGGAAGTTGAAGCGGGAAGTGAGGAACCCATGCATTCCTTTCCCCTCGCTAGGGCGCGGCGCAGCGCCTGGAACCCCCTGGAAGGGGCCGCCCGCGCAGGCATTGCCTCGGCGGGGCTGCGAAGCCGCCCAGTGCCGCAGCCCCCGCCTGGAGCCCACAAGCGGCTCGGGAGGTACCGAGAGCGAACGGGTCCCGGGGCGCCGCCCGCACTCCCGCCCCGCCCCGCACCGCCGGTCCCGGTCCCGGCGCCCCGGGCGCGCC